>JAGVVM010003757.1:0-31963 GCA_019149425.1 Psidium friedrichsthalianum
AGAACAAGAAACGTCTTCGGTCGTAGAGACTTACGTCTACGAGAGAGTAGCAATCTTCCACTAGAACAAGCGATCCAATTGAAGATTACAAACAATTGAAGATTAAACACTCTCACCTTTTTTCAACCCCCCAATTGCATTCAATAATGCACGCAGTGTTCAGCTTACAATTTCTGATCGCGAAATAATCTCTCAATCTCATGAAGGAATTATACAAATCCAATGACAAGATTTAAATGACCAAAAACACTTGTATCCTAAACGATGTAATTCAGAAGTCCACACTCAAGCGCTCAGATAATTTGGGCTTCAGGACTTCATGGCAGCACTAATCCAAGTCTCCCTAGGAAACGTCCACTGACCTATGCAAGGATGTTCACGCCTTTTGCTTTACTGGATGTCGTTCAGAATCTTTTTATTACTTTCAAAAGTCATCAAACAAACGTTTTTGCTCTATTTCCTTGGACGACTCTAATAGCTCAAAAGGATAAATATCCGTGGATTGCAAAAAAGTTTTTTCTTTTTCTTTTTTTAAAAAAATCTCGACCACTTCTTCAGCGTATATTTATTTTTAAAATTCATATTTTCATTTCGAGCTCAAACTCGAGACATATTTTTGACAGAATTAACCACCTGTTGGAAGTTAACCACCAACTCCAACGCTCGCTGCACCTTCACACCAAATCTCACATGGTATCAGTGCATGAGGCCTTGCGCTCAAACCTTTCTAGACTCCATTTGTCCCTCTAATTAAATATGCCCACGGTTAGTGCTGGGCAAAAAGACAAGACTAAGCGTGATGGAGAATGATAGAATAATTAAATATTAAATCACGATTCATTTAACAATTTAAGCTATTAGAATAGTTGGCGATGGTCACGCCAAATCTCACTGACCGATTAATCAAAGTCATCCCATCTAACAAAGTCTTCCATGTGCCAACTCTGGCCGCAGACCGGAGCTCGCGCTCCTTGTAGCGACAGGGCCGCCACGAACATCCGTGAAATGGTAGAGCGACGCCAACGGGCCGCACTGCCTATCCGTAGTCAAAACTTCCATCACCCGACGCTCCAAATATGGTTTTTGCCCACATCTTTTTTAGGAAACCAAAATGGAAGCAACGTACGCAAATGCTAATTTCGGCATGGGGAAGAGATTTGCCCCCCATGCCAAGCCAAGATGAAAAGATGGATGTCATCTTTAGAGGATAACAATGTAGACAGATCCAAAGAACAAGGGATTGTCAGCAGCCGAAAGGTGGGACGAGGCTCCCATGTTAGTTGGTAGATGCTGCGAGCGACTCCCCCAAGAAAGCAAAAGGAAAGGAACAAGGCAAATCCGATGTATTTAATGACTTTTGCCATCCCTTTTCTTTTCTTTTTTCCTACTTTTGGGCCGATATTCATTTTCTTTTTTCCTCTTTTTTCATATAAAGAAAAAAATAAAAGGAAAAATGATAAAAATAGTCTTTGGACGTTAGCCTGAATGCGATATGATCTCGAAACTTTCGATTTGGTCAATGTGATTCCTGAACTTTAGCCTAAAGTTCAATGTGGTCCATGAACATTTAATTTGTTCAATGCGATCTATGAACTTTTTTTTATATACATATTCAATTTAATCTCTAAATTATCCAAAAATATTCAATATTATCTCCGATCTTAAACTAATGGAAGGACTAAAATTGAACATATTCATACATTCAACATATACCAAAAGTGCGGAAACTCTATTGAACAAATTAAAAGTTTATGGGCCACATTGAACATTAAGCTAAAGTTTAAAGATTACATTAAACAAATCAAAAATTTAGAGATCATATTATATGTCGAGTCAAAATTTCAAAAATTATTTTTGTCGTTGTCCCAAAAGAAAAAAGGGAGGATGTTGTGAACTCAAGACTCAAAGCCGCCTCACCCGCACCACCATATTCAACGCAACACAACACAAAGCCAATCTCTCTCTCCAACCCCACTTCTTGCATTTGGCCATTTAACCTTGCCCGCCACTCTCTCTCTCTCTCTCTCTCTCTCTCTCTCTCCCCCTCTCCCTCTCTTATAAAGTCCGAATCAATGCCTTTGATTCTTGCACAGTTTACATTCACGAAACCCAACCATTCCTTCCTTCCATATCTTCCAGCTGTTCCTCTGCTGTCTCATTCTTCCTCCTCCTCCTCCTCCTCCTCCGCCTTGTTGACGACCGACAATCACACTTATCACCTGTGATTAGCGAGAGAGAAAAAAAAAACACACACACACGGGACGACGGCGGCGATGAATTGTCCTCGAATGGCAGCTTCGGTAACGGTGGCGGGGTTGCTTCTGGGACTCCTCCTTGTCCATGCATGCTTCGCCGACCCCATCAGCCGCTCCAGTTTCCCCAAAGGTTTCGTCTTTGGCACTGCCTCCGCTGCTTTCCAGGTCCTTCCTCCCTCTCTCTCTCTCTCTCTCTCTCTCTCTCTCCCTCGAAAATATCTGCTCGGAGGTTCATGTCGAACCTCTTTTTCCGGGCAGCGGTATGTCATGTGGTAAAGTTAAATCCAGTCGATTACTCCGTTCTTTGGGTTTTCCGGCGAAAGCGATGGGTTCGCGTCGTAGCTTTAGCTTTGATATTTTGACATTAAGGTAGGGACAAAGCGAGCCCGAGACCTTTTGTGCTTTAGCGACTTAAAAAAAGTTGTGCGACAGGACAGAAACGGGTCGAGTCACGCATGAAACGGGTCGGGAGAGAATGGCGGGAATTCGGGGCGACGACATTACCTTCCACGTTCCGTAGACCAAAAGCGAAGTCATTTATTTATCGGAAAATCGAACTATTTATGTATTTTTAAGGTATAATATTGTATCCTAAGATACCCTCTCAGCCATTCATTGTCTGTATTATATTCTATTCGTCAAGCAGCTCTATCTATATTCTTCATCTGCATTATTGCTTGGTAGACTTAAATCCATTCGTTCCTTCCTATGCGCATACATTTTGATTCACGAATCACGAATTATTTAAAGCCGTTCACTAGGTGGGGGTGGATGAAATTAAAAGCAGATCGAGTCCGTGCTTGGTTACGCACCCATCATCTATCGATCTATTAGTTTTATCTGAACTTGTTACCTCGAAAACGAAAACGAAGGGAAAAAAAAAGGAGGGGGAGAATTTTCTCCGATGACACTCAATCCGATTTTGATATCTTCACGGGTTTTTGAGATCTTGAAATTTTTAGATTAGTAGATTAGAAAGGAGATGGAATGATTGGAAGACCAGTTAGGATGAATTCGCGGCTCGATTAAGAAGTAGGATGTGCTCTAGACTTATGGTTGACTACGGGGAATCTGACATTCTTTGACCAGAATGAACAAACACTGTTGACCTATTTTTTCCATGATTAGACACTTGCGGGCCGGGCCAGCCCAGTAATCACGGGACGCAGATTGGCTGGTCATGTTGGTTGAGAAATTTAATGTGAACCTCGTCGTAGTACTCCGAAAACTTCGTTGACTTTTGTAAAGACTTGGTGGATTCTTGATTTCTTATTACCAAACGAACACTGAACATGCAACCTAGGACTGATGTTTTGTACAAGTATACATTATATATGTATATCTGATCTTAATATTAGGGCTTCTAAATTTTCTTTTCTTTTCTTTTTTATTTCTTTGGCGGCGCTTTCAAATGTATTTTCGTCGTAAGTTTGATATATATATATATATATATATATATATATTTGATCGAAAAGGTTAGACATTTTAGTGGTGGTAATTGACGCAAATTCGGTTTCCTTTTCTGGAATTTAGTACGAAGGAGCTGTAAAAGAGGACGGAAGGGGACCATCGGTTTGGGATACATTCTCGCATCAATTTGGTAATGCCATGGCAATTCTTCTTCTTCTTCTTCTCTTTGTTCTGTTCTGTTCTGTTCTGTTTTTTTTTTTTGCCCTCATTTTATTGTAATCAAGTCCAAATAGTTATGATGCGGAAAAACTATGAAAGAAAGTCCTGAATATATTACATCGGTATAAATTCAATCATAAACCTTTCAATTGGATCGACTTGTTAGTCCTAAATATTTTTGATTTTTTTTTTGTGTTTTTGCTTATCTTTTCTTTTCTTTTTTATTTGATGTACTATTTTTTGTTATTATGTTTCTTTTATGTTTTCCGTTCATTTTTGGACAGCAAGGGTCACGGTCCTTGTCAGCCAAAATGAGAGGAAAGAAAAAAGAAATAATTTAAAAATTCATTTTTCAAATAATAAAAAATATCCATGTCAGCGTCAGTTGTACCACGTAGGACATCTAATGTCCACGTCAGCCATTTCAAGCCTAAATTGATCGGATAGATTAAATTGGTACTAATGTGAAAAGGTTTAGGATTAATACATTGGTCAAATTGAAAGGTTCATGACTAAATTGGTACTGATGCAATATGTTTAGGACTTTCTCTGGGTACTTTTCCTCCTGACAAAATGTAAATCGAAACAGTTGCAATATCCAGTGTTTCCTCAAGTTAAGATCCTAGAGCCATATTTGGTTCACGGCTAACCAAACAGGACCTTGGTGCCACAGTCCGTGTACCTGCGTACATAATTCACAAATTCATGAATCTCGTCGATGTCTGCAGGTAAAATAATTGATGGTAGCAACGCGGATGTTGCTGTGGATCAATACCACCGATTCAATGTAAGCCTCTCTTTGAAAAACTGTGTCAAAAAACAAAATTTTCATGAGCAAGAACAATCATAGACACCGAATACCAAACTTTAATACCAGTTGAAGATCACGTTGCCTTTGCAAGCTGATGCTACCCTTTAACTGAGCATCACATCAGCTCGTTCGTTTAGTGTTCGTATGGATCACAGCTTGAATTGATCACAAGCAAGCTAACAGGAGAAGCGGCGCCCGTTTCCGTCCATTTTTCCTCGCGCTGCAAAAGAAACTCACCTGTTTTTCGTTTCCTTTCCGTGCTTGATAACTTCGATTCAGGAAGATATTCAGCTCATGAAGGACATGGGGATGGACGCCTACAGGTTCTCCATCGCTTGGTCTCGCATCTTTCCTAGTAAGACTTAGCCTACACATGCTTTTGGTAATTTTGAAGCTATGATGATCGCCAATTTTACCTCGTTCTCTCGAGTTTTTGGCCGACTGATGTTTTATGGCTTCTGCCGGGTTAGACGGAAGCGGCGTGATCAATGAGGCAGGGGTTGACCACTATAATAAGCTCATCGACGCGTTGTTGGCTAACGGTAAGCACACCATGTGTCCTAAAATACGAGTACGATCATGAGCAGAAGCACTATTTTGTCATGACTTTCCTATTCGATTTGAGCAGAGGCAGGAGTTCGACATAACACGGTTTTTTTACCTTTTCCAACCAAAGTCGCCACCATCATCCCGCATGAAAAATTCACCCGTATGTCATCCGAGTGTAGTGATTAAAACTTACATTCATGTAAAATGGATGCGTGTCGTTCACTTTGTAATGGCAAAAAGCAGAAGAAGGGAAAGGCTCTGATTTTAAGCAGAGCATGCTAGGTGGGTATGGTCATCGCATGCATAGAATTGATCCGAGAATTAGGTAGATTAACCGCAGCCGCCTCTCTAATAATGCTGCAAGAGCAGGGATCGAACCGTACGTGACTCTGTTCCACTGGGATCTCCCGCAAGCCCTGGAAGATGAGTACAATGGATGGCTCGACCGACGGATCATGTGAGTAACAAAGTTTTCTACTTCATGTGATGAACATATATGTGTTACCCAACTAAAGGCACTTTGAAGATGAATAGAGCCCAGAGGTTTACTAATGTTCTTTGGTACTGTTACTGCAGAAAGGATTTTGCAACTTATGCCGAGGCCTGCTTTCAGAAATTTGGGGACAGAGTGAAGCACTGGATCACCTTCAACGAGCCGCACACTCTGGCAATACAAGGATACGATGTCGGTCTCCAAGCGCCCGGCCGTTGCTCCATCCTTCTTCACCTCTTCTGCAGGGCTGGGAACTCCGCAACCGAGCCATACATCGTTGCACACCACATTCTGCTCTCACATGCCACCGCCACAGATGTGTATAGAAAGAAGTACCAGGTCTGTATCAACATAACCGCTCGTCTTGTTTATTGAATGCTAACATGCCAAGTTATATATTGGCTACTTAGGTATTCAGAATTGTACACTCAAACTTCGACTTACTAGGATATTCAATTATCCTGTGCAGCAAAAGCAGCATGGATCAGTTGGTTTATCCTTTGATGTGATGTGGTTCGTACCGAGAACAAACTCAACCGATGACATTGAAGCAACTCAGAGAGCCCAAGATTTCCAGTTTGGCTGGTAATAAACCGTAGACACTTGCCAGATTTAATGAATTTAGGAAGATAATCTTTCTCAAATGAGTGCACGCAAGATGCGCTGACAGCATGAAAACATCGTAAACATGAACTATGCAAGTAAAATATCGGGTGCCTAAGTACTGTTCGTTTTTCATGGTAATCTCAGGTTTATCGACCCCTTGATGTTTGGAAATTATCCAAGCTCCATGAAAAGTAGGGTGGGAAGCCGCTTACCTGCATTTTCCAGTTCCGAATCTGCTCTTCTAAAGGGGTCTCTGGATTTCGTGGGTATCAATCACTATACTACATACTATGGCAGCAATGATACGTCAAATACAATCGGACGTATACTTGATGATTCCCTCTCGGACTCCGGCGCCATCACTCTGCGTAAGTATCCCTTCTTAATGTATCTGGAAGTTTTGGTTGTTTGGGGTGTTTGGTTGGTGGTACTAAAGTTACGTTTGCTGCTGTTTTCAGCTTTTAAAGATGGGATTTTCAATCCAATTGGAGACAGGGTATGTCAGTTCACAGTACAGCAAAGGAACTTTCAATTTGATTAAAGCAATGAAAATTAAGAACTAAATGTATATTCCAAATGATCGCTCGTGATGTATTCCTGGTGAAGCATGATTTCTCTTTTTTTTTTTTTTAGTTGATGTATTCCTGGTGAAGCATGATCTTCTCATCTTTAATCATTCTCCTACTACAACTATCATGCGTAATTCATTCTTCCTACTACAGGACAATATTGTTAATTAAAATTCTATATGGTTGTACATAGTACCTCAGGGATGAGAAGTTTAATGAACTACATCAAGACAAAGTATGGGAACCCACTGTTATTATTACCGAAAATGGTAAGTCCCTCGAGCCGAAATGATGAAGGCAACTAGCAGACAGATGCTTTCTTTCTGGAACATCTTCATTGAAGTTGAATGTCTTCTTAACGTAGTCATGACTTGCTGAGAACAAACGATTGTTCAAATCTGTTTGCTTTTAGTCTGTTCTAACTGGGTCTTTGCAGGTATGGATGACCCCAACCCGCTACTGATCAACATCAAAGATGCTCTCAAGGATCAGAAGAGGATCAAGTATCACAATGACTATCTCACAAACCTGTTGGCCTCCATCAAGTGCGTTACTATAGTTCCGTGTGCTTTTCTTTCGATTAATTCATCAAACCGAGATCTTTCTACGTCGTTCTGTCTAACATTTTGCTTTGATGCCGATCAGAGAAGACGGGTGCAACGTGAAAGGTACTTCGCGTGGTCTCTGTTGGATAACTGGGAGTGGGCAGCCGGATACACTTCGAGGTTCGGCTTTACTTTGTGGATTACAATGACAAGCTGAAGAGATACCCCAAAGACTCTGTTCAGTGGTTCAAGAACTTCTTGAAGTCTGCCTAAACAAATCAATGAAGATGAAGAAACAGCTGCATTCGTTTTCTTCTTTTTATGTGGAGACACATGATTTCATTACACCACATTCTTACATCTCAATAAATTTTACAACGTGTGTTCGAAAAGAAAAAAGAAGAAATTTTTATATGGAACACGAACCTGAAAGCTTCTGGATTTCCTTGCATAATCCTGTTCACTTATTACTCTTTCAATATATCGAATTGAAAAGGATTGCTTTGTTATTCTACATACCCTTTTCGCACGATGGGCCGATCCTCAGTACAATCTGAAAATCGATAAAAAGCATTCTCCGACTCAAGTTGCTAGGAGATCATAGATGGTATCAGCGCCGAGGGCTTCCGTAATTGGTCAAAACTGTTTCTCCTCATAGGTAAGACCAAATTTCCAGTCGGCCGGCACAACATTATCCGATTGGACCATCTTACCATCGCTAGTAGTAACTCGAAATGACAGGCTTTGTCCGACCAACTGCACCGAGCATTGCCAGTTCTGGCCCCAGTTCTGCGCCATCATATCCATTCGGATCCCGAACCCTTGACCTTAACTTCCTTGACATTGCCGGCTCCTCCCACATTGGACACCAGGACAAGAATCCAATCCGAGTTCCCCTCGATCTCAAACCTGATGCCTCCCGACCTGACACAGAGGGTTCGGCGGTATAGGATGGGGACAACGCCCACCTCATACTTGGCGATTTCGCCGAACATGCGCTGTGAGAGGTCAAAGTGCTGATTGGGCAGGTCGCACCAGTTGTGTCCGGATCGGCGGCTTGGAGGGCATAGATTGGTGGCCGTGGCGTGGATGGTCCTGTCGAGGCACCACCTGTGAGAGTTGTGGCACTTGATCTCGTAGCAGGCTCCACAAGTGAGGCCACCATGGAAGAGGCCTGTGCTTAGAGCTGCTGTCTCGAGGCCATGCCCACTTTCCATGGTGTTCCCATAGCCCCAGCTTCCCTTTGCATCGTCCATGTCGTAGGGATGACTCAAGCACCGAGATACAGGTTAATATTGGACATGCTGCAAGCTGTCTTACCGACTACTACATTCCTGGGGAAAAGAACATGTTAGGCGTGTTACGATGACGTGAGACGCCAGTCGAATCGAGTGCGAGAGTGTTCGATCGACATCCATTCACGACAACCGTCCCCTCTCGCGAGCTCAGACCGAAAATCAAATTTGCCCAGGAAAGCTTATGACATCCCACGTTTAGACGGACGATGAGACTACCTGAGACTTACTCATCGTCACGGCGCCTTTCATGTCTCCATAGTACGTGGCATGTGCTGAACACCATCCGCCTCAGCTTGCGATATAGAGCTCGCAACGCGCAGAGCCACGACCCCCACGATCAAAGCGACGTTCACCGGACCACCACCCATGCCGACCTTTTCCGACCATCGACTCTTTTCAGCACCTTGATGAAATCAGAAACTTGCAGAGTTTCTTATACACGGCAATCAAAGCGACGAGGAGCATCCCAGTTACGGAATCACACGTTCCTTCGTTCATCAAAAGGATGAGAAAGAGCATCATCCTTTTGAATTAGAGTTCCGCGGGTGGGCATCGCGTTGTTCCTAATCACAGAAAGGCTTCGATCTGACTTCAAGTTCATGAGCAACTTTCAGGATCTCAAGACTCTAAATGTCGACTTTTGGAGGAGCAACGATTCTTTCAGTTGTCTTCTCTTTCGCGCACTTTCCACCAGTCGAAACCGGTTAAATTAGCCGGGGCCTGGCTTCTTTGGTTTAATTCGTCCGAAAATGGTCCTTTTTATTTTCCACGAAAAAGATATTAATCGCGATTTTTTGAAAGACATATATATGAAAATCCGAGATGACACTAGATGTTCATATCATATGATTTCCTTGATCCTAATATTTTACGAAAACTAACTTTAGGCTCCATTTGTTTTGCAAAAAAATGTGGCGTTTTTGGAAAATGTTTCAGTGGAAGTCGTTTTGGCCGGTGTTTGCTTTAAACTTGAAAATAAATTGGAATATATTTTTCACCGTTTGGTAAGAAAAATCAATTTCCATTGTACATGCCTTTAAATTATTTTGTTATTATAAAAAAAATTGAATTTTTAAATTATTTTATTTTATTTTATTCTCTTTTATTTTTTTTCCTTTCTTCTTCAGCTAGCGACCTGCTAGCCAGGCTCGAGCTCTCCAGAATTTGGTGGTCGAGCTCACGCCTCGACTATGGCTGGTTGCTAACCATTGCCGTCACTGGCAACCCGTAGAGGAGGAAATTTTTTTAAAAAAAAGTAAAAGAAACTCTAAAATAAATAATAATAATAAATAAAAAAAAATAAACGTAAAGAAGTGAAGAAAGGAAAGATGAAGAAAAAGAGGAAAACATTTTCCTCGTGTCTATAACCATGCAATATGCATGCAACCCAAGATGTCGCCAACATGAACCCAATGTTTCCGCGTGTGTAGACGAGGCGGGTTACACGCGGACCCAATGTCTTGTGGTCATTAAATATTATCATCTTACGCGACAAATTCAAAAGAGTGTAATGCATCTTAAAATCTTCCAAGTAGACCCGGTTGAAAAAGAAGCGTCCCCAACAAAAATTTTCAAGAACCGATTTCTCTACGATTCTTCGCAAGACATAATCTCGGTGGAACGAGACTTGTCCAACCCAAAAAAGAACAGAAAAAAAAAAAAAGACTGACTAGAAAGCACGCAAGTTGTTCATCAGATGGGCCAATCTAGGAAAAAGTCAAACGGCTTATGATCCACATCCCCTTCGATGGCGATTGGTCGTGTGCTCCGGATCAAATCGATGCATCATAATGCGGCCACTCCATGCCAACCAAGTGTCGTCGCTTTCGGCTAAGCTTAAAAGTCGATCGGCGTTAAAGCTGTGGGAAAATGACTCGACCGGCCTTAGATTTCGGATCTAAATTTTTAATTTATTTAATGTGATTTTTCAGCTTTAGTAAATATAGAATATCATCCCTAAACTTTAATGATTGCTGAACTTTTGGTAAATGCCCGAATTAATCTCTATTATATATGAAAATAAAAAAATTAATAGTGAATATTTTCACATAGTTTAGAAATTAGTTTGAACATTTTTAAAAAAATCCAATGATTATATTGGACAAACGAAAAGTTCATAGACGATCCACAATCAAAGATAATTTGTGTCGGTATTCCGAGAGAAGGCGATAGTTTGGTGGTAGATGTACAAAAGAACCAAGAACCATCTGGACCGCCAAAAACTGGCCCAGAATCGACAGTCCCGATTCCAATTTTCAGGTTCCAGGTGTGGAACCTCCCGCCAGTCCGCCGCCCGTCCACCCACCCGGACCAGATTGGTATGATATATTATGTTTGTTAAATTATTGTTCTGTTAGACTTGGTCTCTCTCACGCCTTTTACTTTACTGGTTGGTCCTCAAAGTCAACATAGAAAGAAACCCTAGTCTCCGTCCGTCTGTCGCCTCGCCTCTCACGGCCGCCGGTCAGCCTCGACTCCCTCTCGCAGTCTCGCTCAGACTCCCCCAAGTTAGGGTTTTCAGTTATTCGATGGTAGTTAAGTACTTTCTTTCGCCCCTACAAATTTCCCTAGCATCTCGTTACCATTTGTATGAAGTGTGCTCTTGCTAGCATCTAAAACTAATCCCTGAACGCTGTTTCTTGTTTTCCGTTATGGGGGGAGTTTTCAATGCTCTCCGATGATGTCCCGCTCGTGGTCTCACGGCAGCCACTGCAAAACCATTTCAAAATCAGAACTTGAATTAGCACATGCTTCCAGGTTTTCCTAATGAGACCGGTTCCATAGATCCAAACCCATCGCGCTACTTGGTGGGAGCTCGGAAGAGACCTTTCAATGGCGATCTGACGTGCAACCTGCGGAGTCCGTTGGCGGGCCTCCACGAAAATTTGCAGGATTAGATTAGAGAGGTCGAGAGCAGAGAGCTCGAGTGGAGGACCCAGATGTGCATACAAGACCCCACATCTTGAAGATTATTGGTGGGGGGGCTGGGCGTCGTCTCTGTTGAGTCCATCGCATCACAAGCGTCGTCCGCCAAAAGAAAGGATTACACCGATCGACCGCATGTTTTTGCCCACAGAGAAAACACACAGGAGCGCTAGCCAGGTCAAATCGGTAAGCCCTTAAAAAAAAAAAAATGGACGAAGCATGCATGTCTACCTATAAGGATCTGTGGTTAAAAGCGAAGTGATCGACCGACCGACGTCTTGACTCGTTCAGGCGAACGCGAATCAATGACGCCCGGTCAATGACCGTTCTCGCCGTGTCATGATTGAGGAGAAGAAAGCGAAAGAACAGTCGAGGGAACCAAAAAGGCATGAAAGCACGTAACAACAACAGCAAGCTAAGACCCTAAAAACACACAAGGGAACAATAACATCAAGTAATAATGATTGCTAAGATTATCATTAGGAGTCAACTGGGAGGAGTTCTTGGTCAACTGGTGCATGCACCTTCATGGGGGAATATGGCGACAGTGGCAGCAATTTGGGGTCGAGGGGACAATGGCCCACCCAAACCCAACCGTTCCATCATCATTATGTCCGGTGGGGAACCACTGTTTTTATCTAGTGTCTCGTTATTTTATTGCTTGATTACCGAATGCATATTAACGTGAGATTCAAGCTAGAGAGGTGACGGTGATGGTGATTCAGCCTTGTGTATACCCATACTCCAGCTGTCGGAAGGTGGATATTGTCTGTGTATTCGATTAAAAAAAGAGAGAGGAAATGTGAGCAAATTGCAGATACTTTGACAATCGGGATTACAATGATTACCTTAAGAAATCACCATACCTATAGTTGAGAGAGATCTGAATGATTCAACATCCATCTACTTTTGTCCAAGGTTAAGATTTTACTAACCCTAGTAAATGGCCTTCCGAAAATACTGAAAACCCATAGCAAGTGGAGACTTGCTTTGGGCTTTCAACTTTGTCAAGGCCGGCATTTGCTCAAAGAGATTTCAAAAATTAATCAAACGCCCTAAGCTTTTCACAAAGTGTCCAAAGCCCCTTGGGAAAACCAAACCAAATCAAACGTAACCTATGTCATGCCTTCGCCATTTAACAATGATAACACACTACAGATTCATACGCACCTAGCTTTGAATGAGACTAGAGGTTAGAACAAAGAATGATATTCAGAGACTACATGCATGTTCGTAAATGCGAGAGATACAAAATAATGATATATGTCCGTCTAAAGTTAATACTTCTAGCTTAGCTAAATATAATCTAAGATCTCTCGCCACACTCACGATAACTTGCTTTACATTCGAAAAACAACTCAATCTAATAGGAAAATTTTAGGAAAAATTACCAAAAAAGTCAGTTATAACTATTACAATTGTGCTAATTTAGTTATAACTTTCTTTCTTTTTTGCCCTATTCAAGCCCAAACATTTTGCATTGTGTCAATTCGGTCTTTTTTCAATCAATTTTGATCAAAAATATCTAACGTAGTGTAGTCCAAATTACATGACATGATTAGTATTGACGTAAATAATATTTAATTATTTTTATTTTTATTTTTATTGATATTTATTTATTTTTTCCTAGTCTTTTTTTTTCTTCCATTTCTTCTTCCTCCAGCTAGTCCCCACAAGGACAGGCCAAGGCGTCTAGTGAAGCTCACCCATGCCAACCATTGGCAAGGTCAATGGTGTGCCTCACTTAACCAGGCGCCCAACCATGGCACAACCCAAGCGACAGTGAGGTTACGCCTTGCCTAGCTAAGGGGAGGGGTTGGCGAGGCACAACTTGGCCAATTGGAGGAAAAAGAAGAAGGAAAGAAAGAAAGGAAAAAGAAAACGAATAATAAATAAATAATTTAAAAATTATTCATGGCAGCATCAATCGTGCTACATCTACGATTTTTGGCCAAAATTAGCCAAATAGATTGAATTGAGATAAACGCAAAAGATTTAGGACTGAGTTGGCAAAAAAAAATTAAGACTGAATTGAAATAATTTCAATAAATTTATGAATTTTTTTATAATTATCACGAAAAGTTTAAAATGTGCATCAGGAAGATATACTATTTCCACTCACATAATCTCGGTTCCCCAAAAGTGAGGCTTGAATGCATGAGCAAACGAGGACTTAAGGGGTGCATGACAATTATTCTATTTTTGGAATCAATTTCTGACTAAAAATAGATTTTTCTATTTCTAATTTCTAGATGAGTTTTGAGCAAAAAAATACATTTGATAACGACATAAAATTTTTGTTCATGGAACAAAAGTTCGTTCGAGAACGGTTGAAAATTTCTACTTTTGAAATATCATTAACACAAAATCTTCCACCAAAAATTTATAATTCATTTTTATTTTTTAAAATTTCTTTTAGAAAAAATAATTTTTACTATTGGAAATATTATGTACTATTTAAAGATTTTTTTTTTACCTTGGTGGTTGGCGGTGGTTGCGGCAATCGGCGAAAGGTGAGGGTGGTGGTGGGCAATAGAGATTGGCGTTGAGCTGTGGGTAGCAACGAGGGGTGGTGGTTGGTGGCAGCGGCTGGTGACGGCAAGAGGTGTGGCAAGGGTGACAGTAGCCGGAGGTGTGGTGAGAAGCGATGATGGCGGGCGGTGCCGATCAACAATGGTTGTAGCGATGGCAGTCAGGGTGTTTGTTGCAGCGATCGGCAACTAGAGGCGAGGGTCAACGATGACGGAAGGAGGTTGACGGGGGGCGTGGGTTGGCAGCGAAGGTCAACAGGGGGTGGTAGTTGGCAGTAGTGGGCGGCGGTCGACAATTGAAGGGCAACAAAAAGAGTACAACGAGAACTTGAAAAAAAAGAAGGGCTTTGATAAGTTATTTCTCATTTTTTTTTTGGAATAAAGAAGCTATAATTTTTAGATTCTCATTTCTTTTTCAAATCTATTTTTGAAAAAAAAATTGTTCTAGAAAGGGAAAAATAAAATCACAGCATCAAACGAATTTCTATTCCAAACCTAAAATAGAAATAAAGAAATAGAATGATTATCATACACGGCCTTAATACTCCCGAAAAGCCTAATAGTTTCTCTTTCTACTAGTGACCAGGCTAATTACTTCCTGAATCAAAATGAGGGATTAGGTCCGCACAATAATTCATATGCGCGAGGGTAAATAAGCTTGAACTTTCATTTTCAATTATATATACATATCTATAGACCAAATAACAATGTGGATTAGAGTATACCATATTTAACTCTTCCATCACCGGTTACGCATTCCCGGAGGCACAATGTCCCCTAACAATCCCTGGTCGACGTTCACCGAGCTATGCACCTGCAACATACGGGTGTCTTCGGACGAAGTATTCGGCAATTGGGTTGACCGTAGATTATTACTCGTCGGAGGAGGAGGAAAAGGAGGACTTATTTCTTGAGGAAGCTGAAATGGTGGATGGTCGAGACGGGTTGCTAGAGGAGCCAAACGGCCACCAACAATGCCAGCTTCGCGACTAATGACAAATCCGCCTCGGTGAAATCCGGCGCTGTGATGGCAGTGTTGGCCTTCGTACGTTGTGATCACAATGGTAGGGTCTTCAGAGCAGCGTTCCACTCGTTTCTTCACCGTGCATCTGCTATTTGTGCACCGATAATAGCTCCTGTGTCACACCAAACAGAAGAGCCAAAAATGAAAATGCCAGATTTTTACGTGGTACTTTGGCAAATTTCATATCTGGAATTCCCCATAGCTTAGCCCAAAAAGAGAAGAACAAAAACACTACTCCCTCTGTTTCTTTGGAAATTAGTTTTCTCCCCTTGATTTCCTCGCCTTTAACGTCCCTCCTTTGGTTTTTCTCATGCATTTCCAGCCCAAGGCAGATATAGCGTAACTTCACCATAGTAAAAAAAAAAAATGCCGACAAAAGAAAACAACATGATAAAACAAAGAAACAACACACAACCTCGTGTTCATACATTGGAAAATGCGCATGCGTCACAAGAGACCACCTTATCATGTGGATAATATCACAGAACATCAGAAAACTAATTGTTTTACAACATTATAACAAGAATAGAAATTTGAAAACATTATAAGTCTCTGATGTTTCATTTTTGACGAAACAATGTAAATTCATCTATTTTAATGGAATATGAAAGTGGAATCGAATTCTAAATTCAAACTTCTTTTGTGTTCTTTTTTATTGATATTTCATTTTTCTCTCAAATTTCGAGTTTTCATCTCTGTGCTATAGTAATACAAAAAATCGCAGCATATTAACTGATTGGCATATGCTATCATTGTAGGCAGCATCATTGATGTTTATGCACCACTTATCACTTACATCGGAGAAAGTTGTGATTGGCATTCACATTATTTTTACCTCTTATTTACAGGATAGACAGAATAATTCACATCTCGAAGAATCGCGTTAGGTGGCTTCTTTTGTCAAGAAAAACTCATTAGAACTTCGAATAATTTATTCATCGTGACTGATTTCGTTCTAAACATAAATGGCCCTAGTATACGACCAATACGATACACATATTCTCAAGATATTTCATAAGGAAAACGAAGATATTTCTTCCTACCAAAATGAAATCAAATGAGGTAAAGTCGTCCTCTTGCTAGTGTTAACCTCACGACTCTTTGAGGAAACATAAATAAACGGAAAAGGAAATTTTCAAGTTAATATCTCTTTTCCCTTGATTGCTTGAAAAAGCTCGCTTTCCCCTTCTCACCTTTCACACTTTTTGAACCAACAAAAACCAATGATTTCCGAATGACGCTTCAAAGTTCCTTTTCTTTCTTTTGCACAGATCGTCTAACAAAGCAAGCATTGGCCAAGATGATGAACGGGAAGAACACACACACAGTCAAGTAGAAAGAAACCTGAACTACTACCGAATGGTTAAGTAGACGGAGATGGTTTCTTCATATAAAATCATCGACTCTAGAGAGGGAGGCCTTCCTCTTTCGGGCTGCTTGTGGGCGAATGTGACTACGGTCAGTTAGCCATGCTTCATTATTGAAAAAATGAGCACCATGAAAATACACGCCACTTAACCAAAGAAAGATACCTTTCTAGATATTCCTCAATGTCCCGGCTATTCATGGATTCAAAATAAACTAGTAGATAATAATCTCACAAAGCCTCACCATTACCGTTCGATGTTCGTGATACTTCCCGAAAATCGAGATTATTAATCAATGGAGGATTGATGGAATAGTAATTTTTAACTACTAGTTAAGACATAATTTGAGTTATCAGTTATATATAACTACTCCATTCCAAACATATTCTTACCAAAATTATGTTTGACCGGTGCCGCAAGGGGAGATTTTTAACTAGTTGGTCGGCAATTTTTAAAGAAGTATGAACTTACACATAATGGTCTTCCAATTCGCACCTTATTTCGTTTCAGAAACCAAAAGAACTACAACAAGAAAGCCATGAAGTTTCACAGAGAATGATGGCAAACGTAGAGAGATCTTGAACAAATGATCGGCGACAAACTGAGCTTGATTAAGAAACATTGAGGTTACCAAATGGCATAAGTAGTATACCTCGGAAATGGGCTGTTCTTCACAGCCTTTTGTCCGTATTTCCGCCAGCGGTAGCCATCTTCAAGATTGTCGATGTCGCTCTTGGTCATGAATGCAAAGCGCGGCTGCTTGATCCGCTTCTGGCCCTTCCTCCGGACCTTATTCCTGGAAGAAGGACAGGTATATCCATCCATTTGAACAACCGCAAGAAATTAGGGGGAAGATAATCTGCACATATGCCCCAAAAGCTTAAACATTTTTTCTCTTCTTTTCCTTATTTTAGTGAAGAGTGGATTTGTAGATTCAATCAAAAGGATTCAGACTTGCTTGCATAGCCATTCTTCACAACATGCATAAAGCAAGGACGTATTGACTCTCTAACATTAACGAGGGCAAGGGCAGAGGATTGGCTCTTAGTACTATCCACCCTTTACCCGAGATTCTTAAGAGATCTCGCATCATCTAGGTTCCTAAATTTCAAGGATTTCTCACCTTCATATGCAAATATGATCTAAGGGTTGTACAGAAGACTTCGATTCTCAGCGGAAGAGATGTGATCGAGATCACCCGAAGAACCATACAAAGAAACTATCTCAGGTCAGCTCAAGAGGGTTCGACCGGCGAGGGTTGCAACATTTCAACGTGGGATGGGGGAATGTAACATCTCCCCAGCATGTTACAGGAAGCTAAGAAAGCTTTCCAGCTCCGTGATCATCATACAAAAACCTATTTGCATCACTACAACGTAGAAACTGGCTATGAGAAGAAAACGATTTCAAAAAAAAAAAAACATATGGTGTAATGTGCAAGTTGCAATTCAAGACGACAAATAATCGCACACATAAATGACATTTCGGACACCAAATACTCTAAACCGAAAAACACAAGCGTGAAGCGAGAGCTTTTCGAAGCGAAAAATGATGACACGATGGTGAAGAAGCATGGCCACCACACAAAATTACTCTATGGAAAACCCTAGTTCACTTGTTAAAGATCTCAGCACATGCGCATGTGGAAAAAAAATCCCAGAAGCCTTTGCAACGAGGAGAGGAAGGCGTTATGTCTTTTCGAATAATATAAAGGGAAAGACAGAAGGCAAGTGGGCGGAGTCTCAGCAGACGATGCTCAGACATCAACGCTGGAACATGTCGCGGACATATCAAATCCGAACGGACCATCCTAAATAATCAAATCCTTAAACTTTTTCGCGAGTTTTCATCATCCTCCTCGCGCTCCGACACTGCGTGAACTAACCAAAAGGATTCACCTTTTTTGGTTGGGGGGAGAAAAAGGAAAGAAACGAAAAAGGCGCGGCCAGAGACCCTTTTGCTAAAAAAGTCGCAGCACGCCATTCCCGCCGCAATGGCGGCGGCGTTGGGGGACGTAATTAATGCAGCAAGCCCCCACTGGCGATTTCATCGGACCGCCGGCGGTATTTCCGCGCGTGCGAAATTACCACGGTCTCGCTCGCTCGTTCGCTCATCCCCACTTGCCTGAGCGAGCGAGCGAGCTTGGAGCTGGAGCTGGAGCTGGAGCTGGAGCTTGGAGGATATAACTGGACTGGTTCTCGCGGCGTACGGACAAAAGGAATTGCACTCCCTCCCAAGCAGGTTTTCAGAAATGAATACAGATAACAACTACCAAATTACGATTCTGTGTGTCTGACTCGTTCAGTCCCTGGTTTTGACTCTTACTTCCTCCCTTTTTGCCATTCGATTTGGAGTAAATTACGACTCGGCCCAACCATCCGCAACCAATTTCGAAGCTTTTAGAAACCCTACGATACAAAACTCACGGTGTCTCGGGCGGCTTGCCCCGGAGCTCGCGGACTTCTCCGGCAGATCCTCGCTCGCGCTCGAGTCCGACGCGTTCGACGTCGACGCCTCTCCGCCCACCGATCCGCCGGCCGACGACGGATCGGAGCTCCCGAAGCGACCGCCGCCGCCGCCGACTCCCCCAGCGGAGCAGGCTCCCGCGGAATCGAAGGAACCGAAGCCGGCGGGACCGAGGCCCCCACCTCCGCCCTGGTCGGGCGGCGCGCGCGGCTCGTCGTCGGCGTGGAGGTTCCACCCGAACTCGCTGAGTATGCTGCTCTCGGCGCCGGCGTCGAGGAAGTAGACGCTGTCTGAGTCGGGGCCGAGGTGCGGCCAGCTGGAGCCTCCGGCGAAATCGCTCCCCGATCCTGGCGGCCCGTCTTCGTCGTCGTCCATGGCTACTTCATCTGAATAGGAATCGGGCCTGAGCTCGAGTGGGACGCAACGAGCAAGAGGCGAAGAATAACCCTGGAGAGAGAGAGAGAGAGAGAGAGAGAGAGAGAGAAGCGAGAGCGAGAGAGGAGAGAGAGGGAGAGCTAGGGTTCGCACGATTTGTGGCGAGCTTGGTCCTGTCACTGCATTAGCTGCAGAGCACAGGGCGTACAGACAGAGAGAGAGAGAAAAGGAGGAGGGAGGAGGAAAAGAACGGATCGCCGTCAAAGTGAAAGGGTGAAGAATGATGTACGTGAGAAAGATACGTGATCGCAGGCCCGGCCCCACTCCCCACGCGCATATATCTCTGTTTAATTATTCCTTTTCTTTCCCCCCCTCTCTCTCTCCCTCTTTCTTTCTTTTTTTTTTTTGGTCGGAAAATAATAAAAGGCCCTTATTGTCTTTGTTTCTTATTTATTTATCCGCAATTCAATAACTTGTTTAATATTGACCAGAAAAAAAAAACAACTTGATTAATAAACACTGCGTCGCAAGTCGCACGTGCGAACATTTATGGGAAAGGGGAAATTGAGGACGGAAAATTTCTAAAATATCCAACAACTTTCCTCTCTCTTGCTCTCACGAAAAAAAAAAAAACATAAAAAAAGCTTCGAGAAGCAAGATTAAAAAGCGAAAAATTACTCTTAACAGGTTCATGCGCGAGCTAAAAAATGGTGAAACTATGAGATTATTTTTCTCGCACGCGATGTTATCCATGGTGTGTACGCTCCCTCTGCATGTAGGCCAAGATTCATCAAAGACGGGAGAGGCGTATCATTCGAGCTTAGGGAGTTTGATTCGAGAATTATTTCATTTAGGCGAGCGGAAAATATCGAGCGGAATGAATAAAAGGAGGAAAGAATTAACTTATTGGTGCAATTGAAGATAATAGTAAAGGGGGATGATTATTCCGCACGCCAAAACGTGGGAGGTGGGCCCGTTATAAAATCTTCCTTTTTTTCCGCCATTAAAAAAACGACGCTTTTTTTTTTTTTTTTGGTTGCAAACTATAATTATTAGTGTTAGGGAAAGATTTGTCATAATCCCGGATTCTCGATCGACGTGGAGGTGGCTCGGCCCTTCCGTAGATTTGACCTTTTGCTAAGTATTTCGGTCCCGCCCGTCGATTCGGGCTCGACACGTGTCCTCTGTTCCGGCCTAAAATTAAAGCACGACCCCGGGCCGGGGGGGGGGGGGGGGGGGGGGGCGGCGGCTTTCCTTTACGACATCCAACTAGCACGGCGTTTCCCGAGACGACGTCGTCCTTCCCTTCTTGTACGCACGGGGAGTTTCCACCGTAGAGATACGATGGTGCCAACCGCCAACCGCCAACCGCCAACCGTATGTGTATGTACGGGTGTGTTTGTTGACAACTGTTAATGTCTAGTATGCAGGTTGCTCCCTGAGACTCGGTAATTCCCTCGGAGCTCTTACAGAACAATATCATTCGAAACGCGTTGTTTTGCGAAAAATATAAAGATTGGATGAGAAGTAATCACTTGAAGTGAGTGGCTCTTATTGACTAATTTTTCTAAATGATGTAAGTGATCGGTTCTTCTTTTTTTTAATATCTCTATTTTTTCGTCAAATAAACGCACCGGCAGCGTGGAAAGTTGCTTAGGTTGGTGTTTATATCGTCCAACCCCATGGAACTTAACCATACATATTTGAGCCGTGCTGGAAAAGATTTCCTTTTCCTCGCATGAAGTATAGTAATTGGCCCACTTTATCCCATGTTTCAAACATAGGCTACCGATGTTTCGCAGAATCGCTCCACGACAAAACATCTTTCATCGAAATTTGTGCTTCGACTTTTAAATATGATAAGGGACTCTGTGATGATTTTGGACAAAAGAATTCTAAATAGTCAAAAGAATCAACGCACGAAATTTGTATAGAATCCAATAGAATTACATAAATATCGTCACAACCAGAGTTTAACTCGATCGTGAGAGTCTACAAATACAAATCTAAGGGGATCGACAAGGTGAAATTGAAAGAAAATGAACAAATATAAACCAAACCAAAGTTTGACTTGATGAGATCGTCTGATAAGCACAATTCACTTCAAAGGTAACGAACCAATGCACCCAAAATTGCGTCAGATTGACTCGCTAATAAAGCATTGAATACACTTTGATAATGTATCAGAGTTTGACTTGATGGCATAGTATATGGAATAAAGATAAACGCCAGAGTTTGACTTGACGACGAGAATTTGAAAGTTACAAATAAGAAAAAGTAAATACAGTACGATAAGTAAATATAAGATAAATTTGTTGATTTGTTTGGAAGGAATGGATGCTTGGTGATATTTACAATGATTGAAGTGGCAACTACTCCTCAGTGGTTATAATCCGAGCGCGTCAATAATTGTTGCATTCCTCGGTCTTTTTGAATTCTTTATAACCTAGTCTTTAAGCGGTTATTCGACTCTAGATAATTGAAAATGTTGGTGCTTCTCTTTGATTTCCACGTGTGTCAGTCGTGCCCACGTCCTCAGCATCCTAGGGTTTTGAAGTTTGACAATTAATAACTGTCGATAGGACGTTTGTCGACTCCCTTTCAATTGCGAGGGGTATGTTCACGTCCCTACATTTCGCAGATTCCTCGTCCTATTTTAAGAGAGTCATTTTGCCTCAAAACTGTCCTCCCGCCATGAGAGATTCAAGAAAATAGCTTTCATATACTTTGGCGCTCCTTGAGAAAACCTTGAATCAGGTAGGAGTGCTGGTTATTAGTGCTCAATTTACTAAAGGGCTCGATGATAGCTCCAAATGATGCCCATCAATACCATCACATGCTTTGCACAAGCTTTCTTTGCTCTCTCTCGATGTGTTTTCTCCTCATGTGTCTATCACATGTGTCAAATCCTCACATGTTCTACTCAAGTGTTGATGCCTCGAGTATTCTACACGTGTATTGATCCCTCATGTGATCCGCACACAGACCGACCCTCACGAGTATAGCACGTGACTCGGAAGACAAGTTATTTCAAGTGTTAACACTGGACATGCTAATTTGATGTATCCCATTTGATATCTTCGTATCCAAGAATCAACAAATTCAACTTCGCATTGCTTGGGTTAAACACTTATATGTGTACGGAATAACATTAACTGAGAGCGAGATAGATATTTGACATCGATAACGAAGATAAACTTACCTAGTGAACTATTCAATATGTTGCATAATCTTAATAATCTAAAATTAGTTTAAAAAAATTGGAAAGAGAAATCAACCTAATAACTTACCTACAAAGCCATTTTGAACACAGTTGAGAACTTGACATGTAAAGTGAAAAGGAGAGAGATATATACTAAATGGGCCATTCAAGCTTAACTTGAGGTTTTAAAAAAAATAAAAAAAAAATTAAGCAACCACACGGTTGGAACTAAGGTCGTGGGAGAGGGGTGGATTTGGTGGGAAAAAGTTTTACTTAGTCTAAAGCCAAGTAAAAGTCCAATTACTCCAAATTACATGGTCAATCCGGATGTTATCGATTCCTATATTTGGTGTTCATTTGCTTGCAAGCAAGGGTTATAATGGAAATTAAAACTGAGACCAACTACCCTAAGTTCTGGTTTAAATCATAGTACATGAATGCTAATTTTTACGTACGGGTGACCCAGTTATTTTTTCGTCCTTTACTTAACATCGTAATAAATTATTACACAATACGCACGCTCGAGAGCAAAATGGGAAATTGAAAAAGGAGACAAAACCTACTTTTTCATATGTATAAAAGCATTCATAAATCCAACTTGGATATCACTTTTTCCTCGCGATTTGAAATGACACAGGTCCCCTGAATTTTTTATGCCCCCCTCTTTTGGATTCTTTGTTCAGAGCAGGAATGCATCTGAAATTGAAGATTTTTTAGGATAAAGTTTAGTGTGAAGCATTTAGTGTTCGATCAGATTTAATTTAGTTTACGAGAAACGAGTGATTTGAGAAATATTCGCCTACAAAAATAAATTAATGAAATATATTTTCATTGTTCACGAATGAATTTAAATATGAACCATTATTGACGATGAATTTTTTTTTTTTCATGGGTTGATTATTTTGACTCATAAAAGTGATCACTTTTTTTAAAAAATATTTTTTGAAAATTTATTTATTTTTTATGAAATAAATGAAGCTAAAAGTGATTTTTTATAATAAATTTGGGATTTTTTCCGGGTGCACTAATGCCAGCGGATCCACGCGAGAGAAAGAGTGCGAAAAATATGTACTTAAATATAATGAGCGGAAGAAAAAAAGCGAGGAATTTCAGTATATTTTGATGCGTATAGAAAAGAGTACATGAAACCTATTTATAGACTTTATTACATAGCTTTTCAAGGTAATAAGATAAACCTAATACCGAATATAATCAATCAAGGACATGCAATTTCAAAGGGGATATATGCATATTCCCGACAAATATATAGAATTAAATAGATATCCTAATATCGCTAATGGTTTAGATAGACTTACGACAAAAACATACGAATAAAGGTATCGACCGTGCATAAAAAAAAAAATATAAATCACTCGGAGCGCGGTGGGCAAGGACAATTAAAAAGTGTAAAAGCAAAGGTTAAGAGACGCGGACTCAATCAAATCACGAGTTCTTAGTCATTTTCATCAAGTTCTTCGCTCCTTTTCTCGTTAATGTTGCCGAACTCCGGCTCCCCGCGAGTCTTTTTTCGAATTCGCGCCGTCGATTTCTAGCTCCGGAGCCGCTCGTAAGTTTAGTTTGTGCCCTTTCTATGCCGTAAATGGATTTAATCAATAACACGAGGGCAGCGCGCTTTTCATATTTGCCCCCCATCGCGAGTTCGGCCTTCGCCGGGGAGTGTCTTTAGGAGGCCGGCATCCGCTTGAGGAAACTATGGGAGAAACATGGCCACGAAGATCAGAAGTTCATCGGGCCTTCGTGGACCCAGCCTGGCCACTGAGTGTCGCGCCATCATGGAATTGGATATTGCTCCGATGCGGTTACAAAGTGCGTTTCACACAAAGACGGGTGAGATATCCCACGTCCGTCGAATTGATAGGTCGAGTCGAATTGAAAATGGTTCGATCTAAATAAATTCATTCAACTCGTTTTGACTCATTAGTTTTATGCGATCTAAATATAGCAATCATCCATGCTCGACACGACTCATGCGCCCCGAATACCCGACCCAGCCATGCACAACGAATGCCCGACTCAATCCATATTTATAAACACACTCTCATATTTAATCCAATTTTTTTTAAAAAAAAACTCATACCCAAATTGAGATGAGTGAGCGCAAAATTGAGTAAAGGCGAAAGAGGATAAAGAGAGGGAATCATAGGGATTAATTGGGTCTGAGTAAATTGTAAACTCATTCACGATCTATTTAACACTCATATATGTTTAAACTCATTTATAATTCATTGTTGGATATAACTAATTAGTCTCACCATCCGTGGGTTAAGACCCCGTTTTCCCTCCTATCCGGGTGCGGGACAAGATATCGGGGCTCCGGATCACCCCCTGAGATGCCCGCCGCGCAATCATCAGTCGCACCGGTAGGTCACGCATGAGAATCCGATCGGGCCAATCCAGTCGCGAAGGTGGGGACTAACTTTCATGCAGTGCGAATTCGAACGCCCAAAGGTCGCGGCTGTTCAGACAGAGGAGCCTCCCGTTGCATGCAAGGACAAGTTGAAAGAGAGAACGAGGCCTGAAAATTCCGTGGGCGCGCACCAGAGATCTTGTTCGCCAGTTCAAACGTCTACGTCGTATATATTCCCGCTATCGTGATGCATCCAATTCTTTTCCCGGTTTAATAAGAAATCAGCTCGAGGTTTGATCTCATCCATCCTATTTTGTTAAGCACCGGCATACTATCGGCGAGTCTCCATCGCAGGAACGCGGAAACTTTTATCGTGACATTGCGGATCCTTAATTCATTGCTGATCATCGGGGCATGTCTTGGTCTGGAAGAAAGGGAGACATGGTCTGGCCTGTGTTTACCCCCGCTCATCGGGCTTCCGTCCCAGCAGTCTCGACCAGATGTCGACACATTAGAGTTAGATCGAGGGTTTCTTTACCAGCTCCATCGGTTGAACCGGGGTCAAATCCTACACCGGTGAGCCGTCTGGCGCGACCTCCTCTACAGTTTTCAAGACGTCGACACGCGCCGGGAGGAGGGGGGATGTGATCGCTCGAGTTAGTACCGGCGTCATGTCGTCCTACGACCAAGTGGGGTCACTTGTGCCCGGGCAACTGCTCATCGTACGTTTTCCACGGCTGGTCTCTATCCATCTTTCGACGTCGCTTCACGCTCCGCATCCAACGTGTCTTTTTCCAACGGTTGTCGTCCGGCGAACTCGTCCCCCTTTTCATCGACAAAGAAGAGCCGTGCTTTTAAAATATTCCAAATATGGGTTGTCTAGAAGCATCCGGCGGGGTTGGGTTGGACCATGTCTTCTTGTCCATCTGGAAAGACATGATGTCAGGATGCTGGAAATGACACGATTTTCCGAAACTGCTTCGGCGATGTTTGCGCGGCCGTTCGCGTCGCCTGTCGATTGCCCCCATCGGAGATTCGGGGACCGATGACTATTCGTGCCGGGGGCTGCCTAAAATTGGAAAGGGGAGAGCATCGCACGCAGAATCGGAAGCGCATCGAAAAGAAAGATGCAAAGTTCTCGAAATGAATCGCTCCACAGCTGCAGATGCCGTGATCGGAAAAATCGAAAGTGAGGATATGCTTTGTTACTGAGCGGTCCGATTCGTTAGCAAAACCTTTGTTTAACAGATGCGTGGACGCTATGAAAGTTTTGGGGTAGAACGTTAAGAAAACTTTGAATTTTTTGTTTTTTTTTTTGGTAGAGAACGGAGGAAAAGCTTAAAAAAAAAAAAGGAATCGAAATTCTCTCGGTTATCTCTTCCCTCCTCACATAAAAAAAAATTATCCAAAAAATTCTAAACCTATTACACTTTGGTCAATTTAGTCATAAACATTTTTATTTTTCCAATCGAATCTTAAATTTTTTGCGTTTTGCCAACTGAGTCTATTCTATCAATTTTAGCAGGAAATCGTTGATGTGGACGCCGGCAGTGTCACGATTGACGGCCGACGCTGGCGTAAATTACTTTTTTTTATGGTTTTTTTAAAGTTTGACTTTTTTTTAATCGTTTTCATTATTTTTTTTCTTTTTGTTTCTTCCTTTTCCTTTATTGTCTACCAAGTCTGGCGACGGCTTCACGACCCTCACCCGTGGCCCACAACCGTCACCAGGCTTTAAAGGAAAAAATGAAAAAGAAAGAAAAGAAAAGAAAAGAAAAGTAGAGAGAAAAGAAAAACTAAAAAAACTTAACCAAGCCAATGCCGATCGCCCTACATAAGGCGGCGATTTCTAGTGAAAATTTTCTCAATGAACTTAATCGGCAAGACATGAAAATGTTTAGAATTAAATCAGCAAAAATGCAATAAATTTAAGATTTTTCGGGCAACATCCCCGGTCCCCCCTACTCACACGCATCGATAGATTTGGAAGAGGGCCTTCGGAGAGGAGCAATCGAGTTAGTCGAGTCTTGGCACCAGGCCGCACATCGACGAGCATGGGCACATGCTTGAGTACAGAAAAACAACATGACTTTCTTTTCTCCAAAGCCTCCCACTTGAGTATTTTTGCCGAAATGGGTGAAAGCTGGTGATTCTGCCAACGACACGACAGGGGATTATCCGGATGTTTTGAGAGATTCGGGCACTTTTTAACGCCGTTAAAAGAGAAGATTTCTATGTGATTCAGGATAGAATGCATGGATGCTAACTTTCTGTTGGCACCCAAAAAATGACAAACTTTTGGTTGTTATCGGCAAGTACCGACGTAGCCGATAAGAACAAAATTTGATCGGTAATGAACAGAGTTTCCGATAGAGCCGTCAATATGCGTCAAAGACCCATATTTGGCCCATATTTTATATAAAATGGGTCTTATATGGGTCATTAACTTTCAAAGTACTTACTAAAAATAGATCTAAAATGTTGAAGTGAAATTAAATGGGTCAAAACTGGACCACGCATGAAACCCATTTTTGACTCATATTGGACCCATTTTTGACCCATAACTCCCACAAATTACAAATTGACCTAGGGCCTCAAAGCCTAAACTTTCTTCTTATTATTTTTTTAAATTTTTATTTTTACAAATGGGCCCATGGTCGCCGGTCACTGCTGCAATTCTAAAAAATCAGAAAAAAGTTAAAATTTTTTTAAAAAATAGAAAAAATTTCATTAGATTTTTTATTGCATGAAAGTATTTTAGTAATATCATTTTTTTAATTTTATCTACTAATTTTATTTTTTATTTGATGTAAAAATTTTATCAAATAATATATACATGTGAAAAGCTTAAAATAAGTTAAATGAATTATATAATTTTTCTTAGAATATTAGTGTGATTTGGCAATATAGGTCAAAATGGGGTTAGGTCGGGTATGGGTTGGTTGCGGGTTGGGTCGGGTATGGATCACTGAATATGGATCAAAACAGGTTAAACGGGTCAATTTGGGTCGGACCATATTCAATCCGACCCAAACCCGACTCAACCCACCCATTTGACACCTCTAGTTTTCGACAATTTTGAAGGAAATAGGTAACTCACTTCACCGGTATCGATGGCAAGTAATCGGGATATATGAAGATGACCATTGGTCGGTTATTACTTATCCATCCGTGAAGTAACTTCCGATAACCACCGTACGAGAAGATAACCGTTGGTCGGTTACGTCTTATCCGTGTATGTATGTAACTTAACCCGTAGTATACTTGCCTGACCCTCTCCACGAGGCCGTACTCCCTAGAATTGGTCTGGTGAACGGCAAGAGTCAAGACCGATTCCTCTTTTTTCCTCGGCTTTGACTCATGATGGACACAAAGATGCCACTATCGATCCAAATTTTCCTCAATTTTCAATCGCCTCCGAGCAATCGCAATCGTCGATTGTACGTTCTTATGAATTTCAACGTTTGACCGATTCGAATATATACCTGAAAAACCTAGAGTAGCATCATTTGCACTTTAAATATTTGCCCCCAAACCGAATGTGAATTGCTCTTTTCAACAGGAAATGCTACTACCCGGACTCTAAAGCGATAATGAACAAAATTAGCAAGTGATAGGGGTTGTTTGCCCCCCCCCCCCCCCCCCCCCCCCCAAAACATCTTACGAAAATAGAAAAGATTTGATGTTGCCGACGTCCACGTGCCCGGTTCGCTACCCGGGCCGGCGAAATGATAATCGATTTTAAAACGACGGGGAGGACGATAACGACATTAATGCTAGTGGATCGGATCCCGGACGGTTCCGGAACGTTAAATCGACGATGAAACCTTACATTAGCTAGATAACCATAAGATTAAGCCGATGGAGTTTGTCTTGTTTTTTTTTTTGTTAAAATCTTTTTTTTTTTGGAGGGGGGGGGTGGGGACCACAGGACATCATTCAACCGAAGCAGATGCTATGAAATCTTGATCAAAATCAATCATAAAAGTTTCCGTATAGTAACAAACACAACATCAGTGCTACTCCTACGTGGAAAGGCCAAATGGTGTAAGAGAGAGATGCCATGAAAGCGGCCTTCAAGACGAGATTGGATAGCGAAAGTAAAGAGAAGGTAAAAAAATTATGCCACAGATGGATTCTCATGACTCTTCTAAATTAGGAAAAAAAAATATTTTTGAATACATTAGGATCCTGTGAGCCCGACGTGGAACCTGCCCCGATCAATGGTGCAGGCGAGTTGCGCGTACGTGCATCGGGTGCGCCGATATCTGCTCCTAATGTCCGACGAATCTATGCATGACCCGAGAGTGAGAGAGAAGGTAGAGACGGTTTGTGCCTAATTGTCGCATCACTGTTGCAGCTTTCATCTGGACTCTAGGGTTGCTCTTATTGAACCATCAAGATGGCCAGCTGGAGCTTTTTCCGAGAAACCGAGATGATCGGTGGGGGTCTGATGGATTGCATTTGGGCTGACCATGAAGGCCTCATATTTTGGGGCCTAGGGCCAGGATGAGGCTTAGCTGCTTAGGGGCCGCTACGGCCCTTGTGTGAGGCCTATGGTTAAATGTGAGCGGGGTCAATCCTAGACCCAGATCAAGATAGCTTGATTTGGTCGGGGACAGACACATGTCCTCGCTTTGAGTCGATCAGAATAAACGATGATACTATTTTCATTTAGGAGCTCGTTTGTTGTCTCGAAAAACGAAACCTCTTCAAAAATATTTGTTCAAACACAAAAATGATGTCGGGGAGAAGAATATTTCATCATCACAAAAATAATTCGACGTAAATTGTCGTCGGTATTGAAATATCTTTCATTAACTAATTATTTCTGGCGATCAATTTCAGAAAAAAATAGTATTTTTTCAAATTATTTATTTTCGGCAATACAAACGGGGAGCTTGCAGTTTCAGAAAGAAATTACGGTATTGAATTGCCAGATGAATGTAGAAAGGATAGAAGACATCATCGGATTGGTTTCTTGATTGAGGTAGAGAATCGAAAATTAGAATCGCATCAATCTATGGTAAAGGATCTCAGGTTGATAATTATTTAGTTCGCTTCGGTATCGAAATAAATAGATATCATTATAATTAATTCCTCAGCGAGAAAATGTTAGTGCTTTGTTAAACTGTATTTTTCTATTGTGGATAATAGTGTAACCAACTTGTAATAAGCTATAATGAATATAAAATAAGTATTATAACTGCGTAAGGGAAAACATTAAATGAGATTTCTCTCTATGGAGTTTTTTCGTTATAAATTTTTTTTTCCAAAACAAAAGTCAAATAGAATTCGTTGGCCTTAATGTGAGGATCTATCTCACCCAATTTACGGACTATACTATCAACGAAATCGATCAATTATGGATAATTCCATAAGTATCAAAAGATCTTATCTTTATTTTTCTTTGTGCTTTTTCTGGTTAGACTTATCTTTATTTTAATTGAACATAAAAGCCATGTGGAGTAATGTCAATCTCAAAATTTAACTCCAGAAAATCCAAACTGGGATTACCCGATTCACCTGAAACCGAATATCAAAGTCCCTTGTATAATTTCAACGGATTGCGGATGGATTATCTTGATCTCGATCAGGATTGCCTCAATAGCATCGCCAAAACTGGTGGTTCGTGTTCGGTACGGAAAGAAAAGGCCGTTGACCTTCACTGCTACTGTTCTCTGCAGGAATCTTTCGATGCGAGGGAGAGTTGGTGGCAATCTCATGATGCTCATGGTGGAGTTCAAGGTGATCTGTTGTCTTGTGTGCTCTCGTGGCTCACTTGCCTGGCAAAGACTGTGAAGGTCCACGGTCGGTGGAGGCGACCGAATGTGGCTCGGGACTGACGACAACTTTGTGTGCGTGACGCTAGACTTAGTGATGGGCGGTCGAATAAGGTTGTGTGATTATGATTGGTGCCCTTGGGGAAATGGCCGGCATCATCAACCTGGTATTTGCTTTTTTTCGCTCTCTCGCCTTTCTCATTGGTCTTCAGGATTCATGATGTTTGTTGGTTGTTAACATTTCAGGATGAAGTGCATGGAAAGGAGATGGAAGAGGATGTTTTGTGTGTTCTGCGTCTTTCGCCTTTGCAGAATTTGAAGAAAAAGATTTCCTGTCGAATCGTATGAAAGGGTAAGTATATCAAGAGCACATTGAGTTTTCTAGGCATACGAAAGAGCTTATTTATTTGGATTTGTCGGAGCCACGGAAATGGGAAGATGCTTGTTTGCTACTCTAGGATCGAACGAATGCGTCGTGGATCTAGGGGTACTGTTCTGATCCTAGAGACATTTGCGGCAAGAAAGGGCTTATATGGTTGTATGTGGCAAGTACAGCTTTTCAATCCTCTGAGGATCAGAATCGGAGGATCCGCTGCAAGGGGGGGGGGGGGGGGGGGGGGGGGGGGGGGACCAGGTCATTTACAAGGTCGGAGGACGCAACACCAGTGCAACAGTGCCCCACTTAAAGAAGCAAATCTGACGACATGTTGATGTTCAGCGGGTTGCCTCACGATGGAACGGGGATCAGCTTAACGAGTGTTCAATGAGACCAGGTAAAATTTCTTGACGATTTTTGTAGGAATCATCGAACTTACTCGGGCCACAAATGAAATCCTAGAGGGGATAAAAACAGAAAAAGCCTCTGAATAATCATCAATGATCACAGAGCTGCTTGACTTTCGGCTTGAATGCGCTCATCGGAAGAAAAGTAACCACGATCACAACCATTCATCGGCTGACTGGGATCGCAGAAAACGCCGCGATCTCATGAGTTACACCAATCTCCAAAGGATTAAAAGATGACTCTTGAATCAGGTAACTTGGAAGCCTAGTCAAAGTTAAGAATACCCTATTAGTATCCGCGAGGCATCGCCTGAACCAACTGTTCGCATCTTGATCAGAATGGCTCGTGGATCGGGTTTTCTGGTATGAGTCGTCTTCCCCCCC
>JAGVVM010003758.1:0-35938 GCA_019149425.1 Psidium friedrichsthalianum
TAAGTGATTGCCTCGGAAATTATGTTGGATGATCATCGATACGTGAATGCATCGGCCAACCTATCGGTTGGTGGGTCCATGACAACGATTTCACGGTACGAGCATTGTTAAATGAGAAATGAAATTCGTGAGGGGGGGGGGGGGGGGGGGGCAAAGGGGATGTAAAACGTATCGACGATGATGCTTTTTTCGGTTGGTAGGAATGTCCCCTTCAATCACCGCCCGAAGCTTTTAAAAACGACGAAGACGTTTCATTCTGGATGCGAGGCTAAATGGGGAGCGATTCGGGAAGCGAGCATGTCTAATGTTTGACTCGGACGGCTTATCTTCCCAGGGTAACCGGGTCGCGTGCAGGTTATAGGGTCAAATCGGCCCTCACCTGCCATTTGTGTAGAGAGAACAAGATCAAGACGCAAGATTGCTGATTCAAAAAATTACTTCTGATTCGCAACTCGTATTTGTATTCTATTCCCCAAATTGATTTTTAGAGAAATCACAATGCACGTTGGTAAAGTCACAAAATTTCTGTTATCAAGAACAACTAGGTGGCAGACTTCTTTTAAACAAATTTCATCTTTTTTTAAATTTGGTTCTTTGTTTTTTAATTTATTTCCCCCCGCATTTTTTATTTTTTTAAAGAAAAAATTTAAGATTTTTTTTACAACCCCCTTTTAAAATATTTTAACTTTTTTTTTGTTAAGTTTTAAAGCTTATTTCTAAATTTAATTTGAAAAATGTACTTAAAAATTTTTTTTAGTAAATTATTCAAATCTAATTTTTTTTTTTTAAGTTCAAAACTCCATAGTGAACTTAATCTTTTTAAACGAACTCGACGTTGTTTTTTTTTTTTGTGATTTTCAAAAGATATTCTTTTTTTCAGAATTAAATTTTTTTATTCTTGTTCTTGCTCTAAAACTGTTTTTCAGTACATATAATTCAGGAATCATTTACATGAGACAGAACATGTTTTTATTCTTTTCTGTGGCGAGAGCGAATCATTGTCAAAATAGGCCAAAATATTTCAATGAGGATAACCCGGTTTGTCTCATTAACAACCTTTACCTTATATACACATTTTTCCTTAATGGGATGTCAGGCTTGGCTGATAATTGCCATAACCTTTGGTGCCCGTAAAAAAACCCGATTGCCGCCGTACTTAATGTGCGCTATTGAGAACGCTTGGCGCTTCGACAGTGTGTATTGCTCCGTGGCGGTCAGAATTCGTCGTATTGAACCAATTCATGCAGGTCTTTTTTGAATTTGTGACGGACCCGCCGTAGTTGCCGAATTTATGTGGTTTAAGTGATGTTATAATTTGACAGGCACCTCAAATATTCTAATTTGCTACAACCCATTTTTCAATGGTCGGTCCTGTTTACTATGCACCGTCCTCTGAGCTTTTGATGGTTTTCAGAAATTCCTCTATCACTTTGCTCGCTCCCCCAATCTTCGGCGCTGCAAGAATTCTTGAGAGTGCTACATCACGAAATTACCTGCAAGGTGGTAGCAATTAAAACGTCATTTCCTTTGAATGATGTACATCTCCATTGTCTATCTTTCCTGTATTCAAGGCTTATAGAAATCTCCTCTTTCAATCTTTTGCTTTCATCTCCCTAAAATTCATGGAGCTTGATTACATGCCTAAAAATTTTCTTGGGCGATGAAATTATATTTCTTCATTTGTTTTTATAACGTACTTGTGATCATTTTTAAAACTATTTATTTTCTACGAAACAAACACCCTAAATATTGAAGGGCCATTCTCGATTTGAGGTGGGTAGATCTTGGAGCCCTCGCTGGCAAATTGAGGATCACTTATTTGCACAATTTTTTATCACAAGTTTTTGGTCCTCATTTTCGGGACTAAACAATTAATTCCATTCATTCTTGCAACTTTAATCTTCAAAGTACAAAAAAAGTCTAAACCTACTGTATCGGATACGGATTTAATCTCAAACCTTTTAATTTGATCAATTTAGTTCTAAACATTTTGAACGATTTAATCATTTAGACCGAAAATCATGGACATGGATGTCGATCATTTTAAGTGGCATAGCGCCTAAGTGGTTATGACCGGCGCTGACGTCGATAATTTTTAAATTTCTAATTTAGATATTCTTTGTTAATTTTTCCTTTTCTTTTTTTCCTTTGTCCCCTTTTTGCCCAAACTATGGGGCACCCTCGCCTGGATCTTGGTGAGGGCCCTCGTTGGCCAGAGTTATGAAAAAGATAAAAAGCATTAATACATCAGAAAATATTTTAACATTCAAAATATATAAAAAAATTGTAACATTTGTCCACGTCGGCACCGTCATGCACAGTAGAACAATTGCCATTTATGTTAGCAACTTTCGATCAAAATTGGCCGAATCAACTACATTGCTAAGTTGTCAAAAGGCTTGAGACTAAATTGATTTAACTGAAAGATTTAGTATTAAATTATACCGATGCAAATATATTTATAATTTTTTATACTTTTTTCCCGTAAATTTTCCCTCGAACAATTTTCTCCTCACTAGCTTTCCACTTGTGATTTTCTCAAACGAGCATACCGGGGTATGGATCGTAAGTTGGGGATCGACATGATCGGCCGACTTTCCATGGCTCGTTTCGGAGCCCCTTCATCATCGTCCGGTTGGAAGTTTGTGAAAATCCGATCGTTGCATCGACTTTGTCGTAATTTACTTTCGAGGATTTTTCTACAACTCCATAATTTGTCATGCCCACGTTACTTTAATTGAATATTCAAAGTCTTAATTTTTCATCCCCGCGTTATTTTGAAAAAATATATAAAATCAATAAGACTTTGAGTTCTCATTTTGCTCCTCTCTCACTTATTGTTATTCATCAAATTAATGATTCGTCTATTTTCAACAAATAAACAATTTCAAAATTATTTTTTAAATAATCATTTGTATCATTTGAAATAATTAATTAGTAAAAAATATTTTATTATTGATAAAATTTATCTTTAGATATTTTTCGTGAATGATAAAAATATTATCATATGCTGGGGCAGTGCTCTAAGTACATCAACCGTCGTGATCGTACGATGAAATTAAACCCCGTGATCCAACGGATCTGATTTCCCGAGAGCAAATGCAATCCATCCGAGCGTATCTAGGTCGGAACCAGAATCCACTCCGAAGAAGTTGAAAAGTCATTGAGGATCAAAGTTGAAGGCAGCGGAATAAAGAGGACATGCGAAGATTCCATGTTACTGCCAAAGGAAGGCCACTATCTCCCACTCACGCCAGAAAACGATCCAAAAAGCCATGGCGACACCGAGCACTCTCTCTTTCTTCCTCTTCTTCTTCTCCGTCGTCGTCGTCGTCGTCGTCTTCGCGTCGGGCGTGATCGCGCAGTCCCTGCCGCCGCCGAGGCAAGACGGCTTCGTGTACACCGATCACCAAGTCGACTCGGACACCATCGTCATCGAGGCGTTCCTGGACCCGGTCTGCCCGGACAGCAGAGACGCCTGGCCTCCCCTCAAGCAGGCGCTTCGGCACTACGGCCCTCGCGTCTGGCTCGTCGTTCACTTGCTTCCCTTACCGTGCGTGAGCGTCTCTCCTCTAGCTTTCGCTTACGTAGCTCTAGCTCATTCGTCGCTTGTTCTAGTTTCATGCTCGACAAGGTCGAATTGAATCCGGCTTCGATGGATTTAGCTCCGACACTTGCTCGCATACACGAAGCTGATTTTGGTTTTCTTTATCTGAATCATTTTTTTCGGTCATCATTGACCGATGACTTCGAATGTGGTGGAAGCACCAAGAATTACTCGGTTTCAACCTGATCGGATTTTCCGACAAACCTGCTTACATTGCTCCTGCTGAAGGCAGGTTGCATCGTTGTCCTTAGTTTTTCTTTTTTCTTTTTTGGAACTGCTCGACATTTGGATTTAATGGTCTCTCGTGCTGAGAGCAAATTCATGTTGAGGTTCTTGAATTCTACCCGAGAGATTCAAATTGAATTTGCGGTTACATTTTGCATTTGGGTGGCTCAGAAGAAGGGAAATTTGCTGACGCGTTCCTTCATTAACGTCGTTAATTAAGTCCCAGTGCACGTATCGTTCCAGTAAACCAACAGAAGCACCAAGATTGGCCAGGCTTACGAGTTACGACCTTTCAATCACACTCTTGTTACTGGCCACACGGCTAGTCGTCAGGAAAGCAAAAGTTCTTGAGCAAAATTAACTAATATAAAAAGAAAGAAAAAGAAAGAAAGCGGGAGTTTATGGTTTGCACCATCCATTCTACGTTCATGAATTCAGGAGCAATTTACCTTGATGATGCCTCTGATTCAGGAAAACGACCGGAATCTTTAATGTCTTACCACTAATCCGAAATAGCGAAATTAGGTGGGATCTATAAGTTCGCCCTTTTGCTCCCCTGTTATGCATCTATGGACCAAGTATGATCTACAAAAGTTATTTGATAGCCGTTTGAATAATTATAATTTAGAATGCTTGATGACATTTGGTTCTACTTTTTGTGCTTGCAGTTACCATGACAATGCATATGTCGCATCCCGTGCTCTGCATATCGTAAACGCACTGAATACTTCTGCTACATTCCATTTGCTGGAGATGTTTTTTAGGCAGCAGGTTGGTATTACTCACACTATTGCCTTAGCTATTTATTTAGGGAAGCTCTGCTCTTGCTTTGCCTGCAGGGACGTAAAACCCCATTCATAGATATTTAACTGCGCATCATTGTCTAGTCATTCTCACTGCACTTATTCCGTGACCAATGCATTGAGCTTGATTGACACTATTCACAACTTATGGACTTCACTCCTTGAAGTAGCTTTGCTAGAACAATTTATTCCCTTGTATGAATTGGATGTACCGCTATCAAAACTCTAAAGTCAGGCTTCAAGATCCTTATGGTGCTGTTGGACTCTTGGACTCTGTTGTCCTAAACCTACTATCTTACTCCAATTCTGGGTTTCTGAATAATATTTAGCGAGTTCATATTATGCTGATCGAACGGTCCATTTGACTGGAGGTGAGGTTAGAACAGACAATGAGGTTACTGCAGAAGTCTCGTGGGGTATATGTCAGTCAACAAGAATTGAAGAGGAGAAGATCATTAGATGCATGACTATGGCTGACTTTTATGATTGATCTCCCAGCACGTGTTCATCTGGTAGATCTTATGGTGCATGATTCCTTCTTCAGTTCTGTCTCTTCAAATATACCTGTTTCTTCACTATATTGTCATGAGCCTGATTGAATCAAGTACGTGAGAAAAGTCGAAAGCGGTAGTTGATGATGTTGCTGCCAATAAATACGTCATGCCTTATGTAGTGAGCTCAAAGAGTTCTTCCCTACATAACCCGACATTGACTAAATTTCATCCACACAATCAAACAGGAAAGATTCTACAATGACCAGACAAGGAACATGTCAAGGGCTGCTATTGTTAATTGTATTGTGAAATTTGCCGCGCAAGTGGCTGGGAACTCCTACTACTCTAGCATTGGCGTCAGGTTTCAACGACCGGAAACTGATCTCAAAACAAGGGTATCTTTCAAGGTAAGAACAGATCAACCACCTTTTCTTTTGCTATTAATAACCAAAATCTTAGCCCAACAAGACAACTCATGTGTTATTTCTGAAAGATTAATGTTTATTATCTCGGGTTCATCATTTCCTGATGCGGTTCCATTTACGCTTTGGCCGTGCAGTATAGTACTTCAAAAGGAGTGTATGGAACTCCGTCATTCTTCCTAAACGGATTCTTACTGCCGGATGCTGGCTCCACTATAGATTACAATGGATGGAGGAGGTTTATCGACCCACTGATTGCTGCACAGGGACAAAGAAGATAGGAAACCATTCACTTTTCCGAGTGAAAAACCCGATTCTACAATACAGCACACGATGTCTTACTTTGCTCGATGTCATTGAGTTCTGTTTCTGCAGAGAAGCAGAGCTTCCGGGATCTCTCTGTTGTATGCAGTCATCTATCTGACTATAAGCGAATAAATCGCCCGTTAAAATTCTGGTTATCACACTCCTGCTTGCAAAATGTCTTACTAACATAAACAGGGTCTTCGTAACAAGTGCCGCATTACTAGATAGCAGAAAGAATTCGTGTTGAACCGCTTTAGACATTGATGAGAAAGCTAATTCAAGTAGTGAACAAGTCACATTTCCAATCATGTCTTATCAGGGGACTGCGTTGCACCTTGGAGCTAATGCTAGTCTCTGGCTCAGTGCAAATGCGCATGGATGGACTACGAACACCACAATTTGGGAGGCAGAAAAGGTAGAAGAATGCATGAAATACTGTTGACCTCTTCCTCGCAATTTATGTTGGACTTCATTTTTTGATGTGTGAATTTGTGATGTAATGGGACTTATCATTTCGATGCCTTCCTTTTGTCTATAAATGTAGTCTCTTGAGTATAGAAGGCCCGCATGGAAACTGTGTTGTGAATTCCACATGGACGATGTAGCAAAAAGCTGGAGTGAGTTTGCGGGTCCCTAGGACAACAAAAGTTCTTTGCAAAGAGTCGATCCTATTTGGACGGAAACCTGAGCACTTGTGCTATCTAAATTGGCCGATTCCATTCGCGCCATAAAGCAAGGTCACTGCTACTTTGTTTTAGGATTGGGTAATATAGCAACGCCATGAGCCAGTTTTCCTACTCTTGGATCCATTTGTTTGAAGAAAATTGTGTCGAGAAATTATTTTTCCAACTATTAGGTACTTGAATGATGACGGAAAACTAATCATTTATGAGAAATGTTCTCTATGGACTGAAAAAACAAGTTTAGATTAAAAAAAAATATTTTCCTCTAATAAAAAGAAATCGTTTTTTTTTAAATCATCAAATAATGAGAATTATCCATTTTCTGTGAAAGTGATTTTCATGGAAAAAAAACTTCATTTATCATAAATTTTCAATGAAACAAACGAACACCCGATTTGAGAGCATTTTCGATTGATTGCACAAATATCAAATCTGGAAGTTCAGACTATGGTTTCCTCTCCTTCATATGCCAAGAGAAATGGAGTTTTAAAAATGCATCAAGTTTATATTTCTAGTGAAACTTATCAATATGAATGTATGTTCCACAATTGAATATGTTCAGTGAAACTCATCGTAGTGTAATTCCCCTGAGTAGGTTTTTTTAGAACTACTCAATTGATGCGCGGTCTATAGAGTGATTTCAATCACAACGATTACTATCTATCTTAATCCGCTATAGTTATCATTTTATAGGTGAATTGGCATTCTCTCCCCTAAAGTTATTTTGAAAAAAAGCTCATAAAAAAAGTCCTAAACTAGTGCCACCTGTAACACATTTTGGCCTAGATTTTTCTTGTTTAAGGACACCAAAAACTTCAAACGTTACTTGTGACATTTTACCTCCAGGTTTTTTTCTTGCAACCTTAAATTCTCAGGCTTTTATCTATGTGATACATTTAGCCCAAGTTTATTTCTTGCGATAACTAAAAATTTCAAACTTACATCACGTATGGCACATTGAGATAAATATGTCACACATATACAAATTTAGGATTTTTTGTGTTATATATACAAAGTTTTGGTGTACATGGTCACTTAGTATAACCTTGGCTGAATGTGTTACATGGATGCAAGTTGGGATTTTCGGCACAACTGAAAAAGTTTAGGGTAAATGTGTCATATAAACATAGCTTTAGGATTTGAGTGGCTTTCACCCAATTATTTTTAGAGGGGAAAAGAGAAACGTAGTTAGCACGACAATCCACCAACAAAAAGTTGTATAAAAAAATTCGGCGACAAAGATACAAGACCTTAAATTAAAACGTAAAATTCACAAATGTAAGATGCTTAAAACACACACTTATCCACAATTACCGCTTCTCATCATTCGATTTTCCACTGCTCACTCCGCTTCCGTGTTTTTAGTTTTACACGAGTTATCGCTGGTCGCATTCTCCCGTTACATCCCCATTTTCAACTTTTCCAATAACTTATCTGATGTCCACAAACTCGATCTAAACAAGGTATCCTAATTTCCGCACGCCCGCGCAAATAAACTCAATTAATCTATTTAAAATTGACCGCCAATTATATTAAATCACGAGAAGAACAAAGAACAAGCTAAGTAACGTTTATTGCAAATCTCCGGTTTCTACCTCAACAAAACCCTATTAGAAATTTCTGGCGACCGCCTACTTTTTCATTTTTTCTTGGCAATGGCGTACCATTTCCGAGTATTAGGACAATGGCACAAAGCGATCCTTAAACTTTGATCCATATGCAATACAATTATTAAACTTTTAATTTGTTCAATGGGCTCTATGAACTTTAAATTAATATTCAATATGATTCGTGAACTTTTAATTTATTAAACATGATCCCTAAGCTTTTTGTACATAGTCAAAGTAGTCCCTAAAACTATATGAAGATATTCAATATGTTATTCTATTAATTTGAGATCAGAGATAATATTTGCACTTTCATACGATCTAGGGATTAATTTGAATATGCACCAAAAGTTCAGATACTACATCGTCAATTAAAATTCAGGAATCACATCGTACGTTGGGTCAAAGTTCAAAAATTGTTCGTATCATTTTTCTTATTATAAAATAACGAAACGTTGTCTCCCTTATTTTCAAATTACACCATAAAAGGGTAACGTTAGAAAACCTATGAAGGAAATTCACCATGCTTTAACACAAATTGTGTGCGCAAATGGGACATGAATGCAGATAACAAGCTCTCCACAAAAATCGATGAAACGGGAAATGACCTTCTTACCCTGCCCCCGAAATTGAAAATAGCTTTGCATTACCGAATGAAACGATTCTGATGGGGAATCAAAAAAAGGTCGTTCCGAGGGCAGTTTTTCGCCGAGTCCGCGTGCATAACGTGTAGGGACTTCGTTGAGCGCGCTCTCCCCCTATAAAAGGTTCCGCACTCCCTCCGCGAGCGGTTTTTAGGGCGTCAGAGAAGAAACAGCCGTAGAAGAGGGCTCTCTCTCTCTATCCGTGCCCAGAAACTCTATCCGTGCGAGAGGTAAGGCTTTCGCTTCGATCTCTCTTCTCTATCTCCGCCTTCCTCGATTTCCTGTGTCGATCCCTGGCGGCGGCTTCTGCTTCTTCTCCGCCGCTGCGATGTTCCGGGGCCCGTCTCGGCTTTGGAATCGCGGCCGGGCGCTTCTGAGAGGGCGACGGTGCTCCGTCGAGCTCGTTCTCGCGTGCAGATCGAGGTTTCTCGGCTGCGATTTCGGGATTTTGGCTTTCGAGGTTATATTTTGTTATTTTTTGTTGTGAAAAATTTCGGATGGGGACAGAAGAAGATGGATCGTTACCAGAGAGTTAGAAACCAAAGGCGGACACACCGATTGACGAGAATGAGATTCGTATCACCAGCCAGGCAGGATGCGAGCTACATCACCTACGCCATGGGCCTGCTTCAGGTACTTGTGTTTTTCCTGCTTCCCCCCCCCCCCCCCCCCCCCCCCCCCCCCCTTTTTTTTTTGGTTAGCTCGAAGGTGACAGTTTCTTCCGTTGTGCAACCGTTTCGCGGGGTTCCTGCTTGGAGATTTGCGGTATTAGCTTGCATTTGGACGTGTTGACGCTGGCTCTAATGTGCTTGTGTGAAATTATATTATGTGTGCGCTGATTAGGTAGTGCGAGCTTAGGTGAGCATGATGCATGTGGATATTCTGATGATGTCTTTAGGTTGGTTTTTGAAGTTGCATGTAACTTGAACCTTTAGGTTGTCCGGAGATGTTATTATGCACTGTTTATGAAGTACAAGCGCAAGGGAGGAAGTAGGGGGAAATATTTTGTTCTAGTTAAAAGCATCAGTACAAGAATTATTTTGTAAGCTTGCTGTTAATACAGGGTTTCGATGTGTTGATGGAGGTTTCACGGATTGTTTCACGTTATTCACTGTCTGTGAAGATGCTGAGGGAAAAATCTGTGTTGTTTGTGTTGTCCAGGAGAAAGGTTCAAATGAAATTGTCTTTAAGGCAATGGGAAGAGCTATTAACAAGACTGTTACGATAGTGGAGCTTATCAAGGTATGTGTTGAGCTAGGTGTTCCCTTAAATGTACAATTCTTATTCTATTAGTGAGATAAGTTTGTTCCTTGTGACAATATGTGCAGAGGAGAATTGTGGGTCTTCATCAAATAACAACTATTGGATCTATGGATATAACTGATACCTGGGAACCCCTTGAGGAAGGACTCCTCCCGTAAGAGCATTATCAATTTGAAAATGAGAAAGTTGTGTTTTTGAGTTTCTACACCAGTTATGACCTGCATTTTCACGTTTTCCTATGGGTGTTCCTGGCTGTTTGTGTAGATTGGAGACTACAAGGCATGTGTCGATGATTACAATAACCCTGTCGAAGGAGGAATTGGATACTTCATCTGTTGGGTGAGTCTGAATACATTATGCTTTGATTGATTTTATTGCATTACTGTCGATAATGAAACTCCATAAGTGTGCATATTGGTTTGTCCCTTCTGGTGAACTTTCTCGTACAAATATTTTGCTGGGGCTAAATACTCTTGTAAAGTTCATTCTATTAAAGCCTATGTGAGCATCTATAATTTCTGAAATGTATGCTCAGCACTGTGATCTGATCGACATCTTTTTGTTTCGTTAAATATTACGTGGGTTTTCTTGTTCTGCGCCGCCCTCCCCCCCCCCCCCCCCCCCCCCCCCCCCCCAAAAATCTTGTTTTATCATGTGAGAGAGGTTTAAGGATGCATCAAATGGTTCAAACGCTTTTTGTAGGAATGCTTGCGAATGATTAAGCTCAGAGCTATAATAGAACTTATTTGTTTGATTATGGAGTTTCCGTCTTTCAGGATAGTATAATTGTGAGTTAGTTGGAATACAAAGTTAATTTTTAGTCTGACAGTGAGTTCTGCTTCATGAATGTTATTTTTCCTTTTTGTTGAGGGATTGGATCGTCGTTGTGTCTAAAGAAGTTACCGCGACATTCTGAATACAATTGATAGCACCCTGAGTTACCTCGGCCCATAATTTCTTATAATGAAGATGCTCTTGTTCTCTTTGGATATAGCTGAAAAGGAGCTTTTCCCCTTCTAGTGTTACACTACATGTCCTGGCTACATATTTCATTAAAAGCATGCTGTTAGCAATTTCTTGAAAGGTTTTTGGTTTGTGAGATAATTTAATTCTGAAATTGAATTTTCATCTGCTGTATCTGCCATATCTCATTAGCCCCGGATGCTGTTTAATGTAGGTATCAGCCTCCACTACCTGCAGAACAAGTGAAGGCCTTGGGGGAGTTTGAAAATGAAGGAGGTTATTTGATACTTAATGATGTCTATTGTTGACACTTGTTTGCTCATAAGAATCATTTAAAGGTTATTTAGGCCTTGGGGGAGTTTGAAAATGAAGGAGGTTATTTGATATTTAATGATGTCTATTGTTGACACTTATTTGCTCATAAGAATCATTTAAAGGTTATTTTTCTCAACTGCAGAGGGCTATCCAAATGGTCGAGAAAGGGTCATCAGTGGTAGAGGAAGACCAAGGGGTAGAGGTACTAATTGTTTTTTTTCTGTCATTGTGTTCCTCTTAGCCGATTTTGACTATTTTCTGGAGAGTACAGCATGATTGTATGGTTCAAGTTGCAGTCAGCAAGGAATTGTATCTGGCTTTTGAACCAATGTCTTCTCGTTATTTACTGAAATCTACCTAAATATCTGGAATTCTTGAAGGTTTTTTGACTCTGTTGTTGGAAATTTATGATGTGAATAGTTGTGCTGTCATCTTTAGGTAATGGTTACATGAATGCTGATTATGAGGATGGGGGTTGGGAGCACAACCGAGGATATGCCAGAGGCAGGGGTCGAGGAAGAGGCCGTGTTTCCGTGGACGTGGAAGAGGAGGATATAATGGACCACAGGCTGATATGCAGCAAGATGGCGGATATTATCAAGAGCCGCCTGCTCGAGGCCGTGGTATAATTTTAATTTATTTGCTCCCTGAAGTGCTCTTTCATCGGTTGACATTGTGTGTAGACTTGTTTCACTGCACCGTAAATTGTATTTCCTTGGGAACATGTAAGTGGTTGTTAGTGACTTTGTTTGGTTGCTGTAGTTGGTTGGCATCAGATATGTTGCATAATCTGAATTATAGAAAATTCAAACTTATAACTTTGAAAATATGAGTCGTGTAATTTGTTTCATATCGATACATATCCTTCCATATTTTCCTTTTTCCTCATCACCGTCGTTGAAATTTGAAAAAAATGAAGATTGCAGAAAGATGCACTGTTACACAGTTTCTGTTGATGTTTACTGGTTCCATTGTGTTGTATATTTGATTGTCGGCTATTTCTTTTGCAAGGCCTCCTGTGAAATTTTTAACACGTGCAAGTTAAGTGGAAGATCTATGTTCTGTCTATCATGTATGTGAGTCTTGACAGTCCTGCATTGTGGTTTGTGATAGGTCGTGGGAGGGAGGGGAACTCGTGGAAGGGGCCGTGGCTTCAGAACAAACCGACCAATCCAAGCTGCTGCCTAAAGGTGTTCGATGTCTCTCTTGGAAGATAGGAGCAATGGTGGATGCCTTCTCTATCTCTATGTTTATCATCTTTTAGGTTTTTTTTTTCCCCCAATCAACAATGTAGGATGTCGCTGTGTAACTGTTCGGATACACTGGTAACTTAGAACTGACTCAAGCTTCCTTTGTTTTTGCCCCCTTTTTCTCTCGCCGAAGTGTTAGGTTATATGGTGAGCATTGTTGTTTTTCCCATCTTTATTTATCAGTGGCACATTCTTTTAATTGATTCTTGGTTTTTAAATTTGTTACACGGAAGTGTTGGGAGCATTTTGGAGTTTCCTTCTTCCTTCGTATCTGCATGTTTGGTATCTTTAGTTTTCGTATGAAGCACATGAAGTGGGGGCTGGTGCATGTTGAATCATCTATTAGAATATGACGTGGCGCACTGCTTGATATGATTGGATGTCGTTATAAGGTTTCGGACCATCGTTTGAACTGAAAATATTACAGAGCAGTCTGGCCTGCGCTCGATTTGGAACTTGTCTCTTCGTAACTTGATGAGACGGCATGTTCATTGGGCCAAGTGACCGTGCTCGCGAAACTTGATGTTGTGCATGTTTGAAGTGTTTCGAGTGAAGTTAAGATAATGTGTAGAAAATTACCATGTCCTTTTGCGATTGCAAATAAGTATTATTTTTGTATAGGTAAGAAATTTTCTTTTTTTGGTCGAAAAGGTAAGAAATTCACGTGCAGGATTTTCTTCATTTTTATATGCAGGGAAATCCATGTGTTCCGGTCAACTAAGCTATTGAGTGAAATTGGACGTTTCAATAGCTCCGCAACTGAATGAAATCTCGGGGATGCAATCGTACATTGGCAAACATAACTGAATTAATAGGCATCTTGGGGAATTTGTAGCTTCTTTTGTTTATTAGCCCACGTTTCCCCTTGGTTTTGATAGAAAGCTTTTTCTTTTTGGCCCTCGCTGGGCTGGGGAGGGTGGCCGTCACTTGCCTAGGTAAGGACAAACTCTTGCCCGATGCTTGATCCAGTGAAGGCGGCCATCACTCGCCTAGGCGAGGACAAAGTGAGGGCGGCCCGAAAAAGGGAAAATAAAAAAAAATAAAAATATTAAAAGTATTATTAAAAATTATTCATGTCAATGTCGGCAGTATTATGTAAAACAATTGGCATTCACGTTGGCTATTTTTGGTTAATATGACTGAATTGGCAATGGGTGAAAATGTTTAAAATTGAGTAGGGAAAGTAAAAAAAGGATTTAGTACTTCTTAAATGATTTTCGCTCTATAACTATGTTAAGATTTGTGTATTTTTCTTTATCATTATTGGTCAATTTATCATATGTTGTCATTTACTCCAAAATTTTACTTTTTTTCTTGTGAAAACTCTTAATTTTTCACTTGAAAAAAATAAAAAAAATAACTCCCTGCATTAACGTTTGATGCATTTAACATGCAAAAGCCACTTTTAGTATAATGTTGTAGAATATCCTTGTGCTAAACCAAAGTCAAACCATAACCCTTCCATTCTTGTAATTTGCAATACAAAAATTACCCGTTTGCTACAAAGGGGTGAGCAATGGGTGAATTGAGACCGTGTCGAACCCGAAGATTGACTCTGATTTCTCGCCCTTACCTAAACTCCCTAATTGCCTGTAAAAAACACATTGAAATATTGTCGATCGGCACGCATGAACCAAACAGGCGAAGCATGGGTCAGTCCTGTCTTCTAAAGTGCTTGCAAAAGCCAACCGCTTGCCCTTCAAATGTCGCCGGCCTGACCCGGCCAATTGAATTGCTCGATCCATGATTACCTTTGGCCATAGCCACACAGCCCGCCCCCCTAAATGCACATACCATAAGAATTCTTAATTTTATAATTTTCCTCAACAGAATTAATCTGAGTGTGGACGGCAGAAGCAGTATCAAAATGCTGCGGAACATGGGTCGGAGGTAATTTAATATTTGCTTAAATAAAAACACGCATTGTAAGTCATTAAAATTTGTGAAAGGGGTTTTAAATGATTTTATAGCTAATTTGAAAGGGTGTAGATATTCAGCATTAATAACTATTCAACTTTCAATCTACATGAGAAATGATGCGCATGACAACACTTTTACTTTAGAAATCAATTTTTATTTCTGAATAGAAATTTATTTTTTATTTCTAAAAAGAAGTAGAAAATTGATTTAGTTATTTTTTTACTTTTTTAAGCGGCCCCAAAATTACTTCTCGAGCAAATAAATGCTCTAGAGTAAAAAAAATGAAGTTGGGTAATCAAATAGTTTTCTGTTTTGAAAGTGCTTTTGGGCCAGAAGCTTTACTTCAAAGTGTTGTTAATCCCGCCCTAAAAGAAGAAAAAAGTAAACACCACATAACTATTTTTTATTGCACAATTTCCTTCAATCCAACAAAATGAGATGAGAAAAAAATTTATCTCTCATTTACCCCTAAATTCTGTTTATTATGTCCTCTTTGCCCGATCCCAAGCCAGGCATTGTTTTTTTAATTATTAAAAAGAAAAAAAAAGGAGAACGAAAAGCGAGAAAATTAACTTGCGGAGAAAGAAAAGAGTGCGAGGGAGACTGATACATTGCTGCTCCGAAAGCAAAACCAAGCTTCAAACCCTAGATTTCCTCTCTTTCCATTCCTTCGCTCCTGTCTCCCTCATCAGATTCGTAAGCGCGAAGGTCTTTGTCTTTTCCTCGATTCAATCGATTTCAATTGATTTCTCTCTCTCAGAGCAGCAATCGATACCCGCCGATTGATTTGGCTCTCTGCTGTTGCGTGTTTCAACGCAGTTTCTCCGAGATGACTCAGGACGTGGAAATGAAGGATCACCCGACTCCCTCGCACTCCGTGTCTTCAGCTGTTCCCTCGACTCTGCAGCGTAAGTCTTTGGTCTGTTGTTTGATTTGGAGGTTTTTCTTCGTGTTCTTAATGGTGAACTTGCGGGCAATAGATTTGAAGGAGATCGCTTCGCTGATTGAGAACTGGTTCTACGCGAAGGAGGTCCGCCGAATCGCTCGGGCTGTGCGCCTCACCATTGCTTTGCGCAAGAAGCTGACCGCACCAGTGCTCACTGCGTTTCTTGATTATGCTCTAGTACCGGGTTCTGAAGCACGTTCTCGTTGTCTGCTTATCTCCCCAAGGTATGATTTTGGTGAATTCTCAGTTTCACTGAACTTTGCTGAACTCATGTCACTTTAGCTTAAAACTTAGCTTTTCCAGAGTTTTGTTTGATTTCTAAATTTTTGCTTGGATAGCTGTTCCATGAGGTATGTGGGTTAGGTACGGGAAAGTTTTGTCTTTTAAGTGCCGGAGTTGATGGAATTTAGATGAATGTGGTGAATGATGTGGCTCATAGTCTAAGGTGTTGCTAGATTCTTAATCTTACATTTGGTTCTCCTACAATTTTCTTTACTTTTGCGTATTGCTCTGTTGCTGTGGTAGTTGGACTAAGTATAATGAGGAATTCAAAACCAAAAGAAAAAGGTTAATTAGGAATTGCATTATAAGGTGCTTCAGTCAATTGTTACTGTGACTCATAGATCTTATTTTGACCAAATGCAGTATGTACATAGTAGTCTGGATGATACTTATAAGGTCCTCTAGATCTAGTAGGTGAAGCAGTTGATGTTGTTAAAGATACATCTGGTTTGAAGTTGCAGAAATTTGGTTGTCCTTTATCAAGTAGTTCACAAGGGTTAAAAATGGCTAGTCGGTTGTCCAGAGCTTTCAGAAGATGCTGATTATTACACACTATTCAGATGAAGGTGAATGGTTAGGTTGATCTGTCTTGAGAGAATTACCCTTTTCTTTAACAATAAATTTTCTTAGTTAACCTTTTCTTTAACATAAATTGAAGTTTGTACTAGGCGCTTACATTGGGTTCCAAGATGATCTCTCTTTGTGATCTGTGCATTTTCAGAGGGAATGAACAGTACCTCCTAAAGCACATCTCACACAACACTTGTACATAAGCTGTCAAAAGACGTAGAGCATAAATTAATTCCATGAGAGCGCTAATTTGGATGATTAGAGATTGTTTCAAGAAAATGAAGTATGCGAATTCGGAGAAAGTTGAGGCTCTAGTCTATATTGGTCGAAGAAGAATGTTACAGACAATGAGAGAATGTTACCATGGTGGCTTTAAGATAAAGTCTGACTCCTCGAGGTGCAAAATACCATCTGTTTGTCTTCCCCATTGAAAAGCTGGACAAGTTCTAATGTTGATTTCAGTTCTGATGTTATTATTCTGAGTAATGTCTGCACAAACTAAATCTAGCGATTTATTGTGAGTGATTTGTGAATGTGATAAACTGAAGTACCTTAGGATTGAATTGGACGTACCATAGGATTGATATGAAAGCCATCGATATTTTCTTTGTGAGAGCTCCTTTGAATGTACTTAAATCAGTTGATCTGTTGTTTTTCTTGCGGTACTGTAGCTGTCAACTAAATAATGCATTGAGCTGTGTTTTGAAACCCTCGATTTATTACTCACTTGTTTTTCAAAATGAATTACTTGCCAGATTCTGGTATCCTGTTTCAAAGGAGCAACATTGTAGTATGTATAGTAGGTCTCGAAAAGGTGACATGGAATAAGTTTCCTCCTGATATTGGTTTTGCAGGAAGACGAGCATGACATGGAAGTTGATACTGCATCATCGGCTAGTCAGGCTCCTGCGAAGCATGTGTTGCCTGAGCTTGAGATCTACTGCTACTTGCTTGTGCTGCTTTTTCTAATTGATCAGAAACGCTACGACGAGGTAGCAATAGCTTCTTCGCTTGTCTCATTTCCTTGTCCCTGTAAAAGTCCCTTACCATTTATACTTTCAGGCTAAAGCTTGTTCCTCTGCTAGCATCGTTCGGCTGAAGAATTTAAACAGGAGAACCATTGATGTATTAGCTTCCAGATTGTACTTTTACTACTCGTACTGCTATGAGATTACGGGCGATCTTGCAGAAATTCGGGGGTATGTGAGCTCAATGTTTTTAATCATCTGGAAACCTGTCCTCCTCTCTTAGTGGACTTCGGTGCTCGCTGCACTGACTCTGTGTGCATATTTTATGCATGCTTGTCTGGTCATTCTGCTTGGACATAATAATCGGGTATTTCAATTTTATGAGAGATATCATTATATTCGGGGAAAGTCTAATTCACATTAATTTTGCATCAATAGAAGTAGATATCTAATTATGCCGAAACTCAAAGTAGATTAATTATGTTCACATGAAATACAAGCTGTATATACCTTCTGTTATGAGCTATGCCGACTGTAATTTATATGTGCACGCATTGTTATGGCATCATATTTATATATGCGGATGGGGCATCTTGATCAATAATAGATTCTATCGGACTCATAGGGGTTGGTCTGACACCAACAGCAGGAAATATCAAGGACTGGGCATGTTACTGAGATTTACCTTGTGCGTCTTATGTTTTCAGGAACCTTCTTGCTTTGCATCGAATTGCAACATTGCGCCATGATGAGCTGGGGCAGGTTTGTCGCTGACCTTTTGAATAAGGATGCAATGTTTGGGATGTGGAAACTTACATATAATTTATGTCATGTTACAGGAAACTCTTCTCAACCTATTACTTCGTAACTATCTCCATTACAATCTGTACGATCAGGCAGAGAAGCTGCGTTCTAAGCACCAAGGTTTGAAGCACATTCAAACCAGCAGGTACATAGAGATATCCAGCCATGATGAGAATTTATTTATCTTTCTCTGTCTCTTGCAGTTTTTTTATGGATTTCATGGACTTCTCTTTCCATTCATTTCATTAGAGAATCCTGTTTAGGTGCCTATTTATTAACAAGGGAGTCGTTTTCATTCTGTTTTTACCAGCTCGTCGTATGTGACCTATTCATTCTTACTTTTGCATCTTCTACTTACTTTGGTCCTTATTTTGGGTAATGTTGTTGACTAAAAGAGCATGCGGCCAATGTTGTTTATGATGGAATTGTTTCCCTCTGCAGTTTTGTCGCTATCTGTTTTACCTTGGGAAAATACGTACAATCCAGTTGGAGTACACCGATGCAAAGGAGTCTCTCCTACAGGCTGCTCGGAAAGCCCCCATTTCAGCTCGTGGATTTAGAATTCAGTGTAACAAGTGGTCTGTTTTAGTCCGTTTGCTACTCGGTGAAATACCAGAGAGGACTATCTTTATGCAGAAAGGGATGGAAAAAGCTTTGAGGCCGTACTTTGAACTGACCAATGTAAGTATGAGTGTGGCATATATGGAATTGTTGCCCATGATCACATTCATCTGCTTTCTTTACTGAACTTATGTTGTGATATAGTAGAGTATGGCATGTTTCCGGTCTTTTTCCTTGTTAGTGAAACGCAGAAATATTTGATTAGAGAGCAAAGAGTCTGCAGCTCAGAGCCACATGCCACCTCTGGGCAGTATGGCCTGTTCACGAGTCGCAATGATGTCAACGTTTCTTGCTCTCCTTGTTTGTAGGATTTGTTCTAGAAAGCATGATAGAAAGCATATGCTAGGACTGTTTTTCAGTTGTTATGACATATGGAGAGTGCTTGCCATCATTGGACCGAATATTATCAATTTGCAGTTTGCTATTATAAGCTACTTGTCACTAGACAGAATGAGCTCTATTATCGTTATATGAAGATCGAAACAATTGAATAGTCTCGGTCTCCCAAGTTCCAAATTTTGAAAGTAACGAGGTTTGGCTGAAAATTCTCATTTTTGTCTTGTTTACTCCGCAAAATGGGCTTCTGTGAAAACTGTTTGAACCAACGTTTAATGCAGTTTGCATGATGAACTTTCGAACTACGTTCTCTTTTACAACCATTACTAAAAGAAGCCTCATTCCTCACTTATTCAGGCTGTTCGGATTGGTGATCTGGAGCTCTTTAGGACTGTCGCAGAGAAATTTGCTGCAACTTTTAACACAGACCGAACCCACAATCTGATTGTACGGCTGAGGCATAATGTCATCAGGACTGGTCTACGCAATATCAGCATCTCTTATTCTCGAATCTCTCTTGAGGATGTAGCCAAAAAGCTGCGTCTGGACTCGGCAAACCCTGTGGCAGATGCAGAGAGCATTGTGGCCAAGGCCATCCGTGATGGAGCAGTTGATGCCACTTTGGACCGTGCTAATCAGTGCATGGTATCAAAGGAGACTGGAGACATTTACTCGACAAATGAGCCTCAAATGGCATTTAACTCCCGGATAGCATTTTGTCTCAACATGCACAATGAAGCTGTCCGGGCCCTGCGGTTTCCACCTAACACACACAAGGAGAAGGAGAGTGCAGAGAAGAGGCGTGAGAGGCAGCAGCAGGAGCAGGAGCTTGCCAAGCATATTGCCGAGGAGGAAGATGATGACTTTTGAACGGGATGATGTTTCTGGGTGCTTTCTATCAGGCAAGCTTCATTTATCTGCTCTTGAAGTCTTTGCTTCATGTGGTGATGTGCTTTTGGGATACTATCTGTTCTCTGCTAGAACATTGTTCGCATTGTGTTCTTTCATTCCTAGCAAGCTGGAGCAAACTATGGTGCGAATACTTTGGAGGGAAAGGAGGTAGGAAACACTAGTTAGCATGATGGTGGAGCTGAAATGCTTGAATTTATTGGATTCATCACTCAGCATTACTTTTAACTACCTTATGTTCTGTTGTCCTCCTTTTTTATTGGTTCTTTGGCTTGACAACTTCAAAAGACGCTTGTGTATTTTTCTGGCATACGTGATTGGAACTTTTATTCTTTCTTTTGCCTTGGATGTTTCGCCTTTTATGGGCAAACATGCGCAAAATTGAGTAGCTATATGTCTAAATGTTGAGGAGTGGATCTGTCAATAAGGCTATTATTGGGCTTCCAAAGTTTACTCGACTGTGAAACAGTCAGCATTCCACAAAAAGCACAAGTAGCAACTGATAAAAGAAAAAATCCGGAGGTAAATGCTACTTTCTCCAATGAAAGGGCATTTTGGATTGAGAAAATATCCGGAGGTAAATGCTGAAAGGAGAATTGGATTTGTGCGTGATAAAATTTCGTCCTTTCTTTATTTGGGCAGAAAGTGTGAAATCACTCTCTTTAACTGCTCAAAGGAATTCAATTTCCTGCCGGTGGATCAGGACTGCAATGCCCATGGGTGGCTGGGTCCTCAATGCTTGTTGATCAATGAGCTGAAAAGGTTTGGCATAATTTTCAAGAATAAAGGAAGAAAAAAAAAAGAAGGAAAAGAGATGCTCTCAAAGTCTCAAGGTGGAAACTAGAATCCCTTACGAGCCTATCCCAACTGGATAAACACATAAACAACTCATCCATCATCTAAATGCCAAAAAGGGGTCATGTGCACTTGACTGGAATAATGGTGTCCGTAATCTGCATCATATGCTTCACGGAGCTATCCATGTGAAGCAGCAAGCGGTGATCTAGGCAAGTATATTATTCTAATTCTATACCACGAAAACAAAATGAAGTAAGCAATTTAATCCTTTCACCCCTACAATAATACATTTCGTTATTTCAGATAATACAGATACTCTTAACGTTCAGCTTGATTAATCCCACAAATATGCCACATATATTAGATTAGGCTCCATCCATAGAGTGATTATTGGCGAACACGACTTCTTGATATTAATTTGAGCGACGGACATTATTATTTGAATATAATATTTGTCCGATTCGAACCGAATGCTTTTACTATCCGGCTAGACTTTAAAAAATCAGTACCTAAAAGAAACTCAATGTACTAGCAAGAGGGACTCCGGAAAAAAAAAAAAAAAAGAATGATTGGGTCGGTGGCAACATTTGATTTTGTTTACGGCTCCTTCTTGGGGGAAGATGCATGTGGATTTTGGCACCGACGAGTAACGAGAACGTGGGAATGATTGAATGACAATCAGAAAATCATCAAGACATTGCAGGGAGACACAATTCAATCGATGGCAAATGATCATTAATGCCGTCTCTCCTCATGTTGGGATCACATGTTCGGTCTTTTTTTCCCACCGATGTTTTGGACTTTCCTATTTATAGTTAGCTGTTCTTGGGTTCCTAGGAATCCCTCTCATTATCTCCCTCCTCTCTGTTTCTTCCATCTTGGGCAACCGAGAGAAATGGCGAAACCCACTTTTGCAGTCGCGACTCTTCTTGCCTGCTCTTACCTTGCCGTGACGACTGTCCATGCCTTCTCTCCCTCAGGGTGGACTAAAGCCCATGCCACCTTCTATGGAGGGAGTGATGCTTCAGGAACCATGGGTAATTCACCCTTCTTTTGGCCTTTCATGCTTCAGGAAATGGAAAGATTGTAGGTTTCTTGAAACCGAGAACTTTCGAAAGATTACCTTGGACGTCGGATTCGTCTATGATCTCATGTCACTTGCTTTTTTGAGCCGTTCTGCTGGTCGACAAGTCTTGCACAGCCCGCTTTGAAGCTTTGTGGCACGGACAGTATCGTGTCGGCTTGGCGGCTGGTAGTTTGGGGCTTGTCGGTGTACTAATTGCTCATTTGTCTTTGGTTTGCACTTTGCAGGAGGAGCTTGTGGATACGGGATTTGTATTCAGCTGGGTATGGGACTAGAACAGCCGCTCTGAGCACTGCTCTGTTCAGCGAAGGTGCTTCTTGTGGACAGTGCTACAGGATCATATGTGACCACAATGCAGACGCCCAGTGGTGCAAGAAGGGAGCTTCGGTAACCGTCACCGCGACCAACTTTTGCCCTCCGAACTTCGCTCTTTCGAGCAATAACGGCGGTTGGTGCAATCCTCCCCTCCAACACTTCGACATGGCTCAGCCTGCGTGGGAAAAAATAGGCATCTACAGAGGCGGGATCGTCCCTGTCTTGTTCCAGAGGCATGTCCTTCTTGTCGCTCTCTCGTCTTCCCATCTAAAGTAAAACTAACATAATCGTGGTCGGGCTTAATGAAATTACAAGCACTTGTGATGCCTATTCAGTAGGCAACACAATCGCTGATGACCGATCACTGTAATCTTGCAGGGTCCCCTGCAAGAAGCACGGAGGGGTGAGATTCGCCATTAACGGTCGAGACTACTTTGAGCTCGTCCTCATCACCAATGTCGCGGGAAGTGGATCGATCCAATCTGTCTCGATCAAAGGGTCAAGAACGGGCTGGACGGCGATGTCAAGGAACTGGGGGCCAACTGGCAGTCCAATTCCTATCTGAACGGCCAGTCTCTATCTTTCAGGGTCACTACCACCGACGGAGTGACTCAGGTCTTCGAGGACATCGCGCCGTCGAACTGGCTTTCGGCCAAACGTTTCGGAGCTCATTACAGTTTTGATTCAGTGACGGGTGTGAACGTATGAGAGTGAAGCGTTGGGAAAGTTCGGTTCGCTTGTTGGCAGAGGCGTGCTTGCTGCTTTCAATGCTTTTTGCAGAAGCAGCCCGCCATAGTTTGGAGGAGAAGTATTAACTTCAATCTATGCGGATATGAGACCGAGAGATCAGATTAGTCATTTTAGCTGTTGCTATTATACTCTGATTCGTTGGATTAATGCAGAAATCAATAAGATGCCACAAAGAAATAGCAGCTTGCTCGCTTGGAAATAATGTAAATTCACTTTATATGCTTTTGCAAGAAATTATCTAGGACACTTGCATATGACTTAACATGCGAAGATCGGCCAACTTGATTTTAAGGAGATTCCTAGAGTTTTCCGCCCTATGTTGGCCTCGACAGAAAACCGTTTATCTCATAATCAAGTGATAGATCGTGCTCTGTCAAGTTAGGAAAAATTATCAAAAAGTCCTAAACCTATTGCACTTTTGCGGTTTAATCCTAAACCTTTTTAAATTTTTTCCAATTTAATCCTAAACCTTTTACATTTATGTCAATTCAGTCATAACTTTTTTTTTGTGCCAGTTTAGTCCTAAATCTTTTTTATTTGTGCCAATTCAATCTATCCGGTTAATTTTGGTCGGTCGATGCCGACATGGATCAGAGCGGTGCTGACATGTCAATTTTTTTTTATATAATTTTATAATTTTTTTTGCATTTTTTTCATTTTTTTTAAATTTTGTTTGTTCATCTTCTTCCTGATGAACAAAGAAGACCTGATGAATAGACAAGATCAAGTCGAGATATATAAAAAAAAAAAAAAGGAACGGACATGGCGTTGGCTACTGTCTCCAATCGGCTAAGGGCCCACAGCGAGGTCGAACCTCGCTGGCCACTAGCGCCGCCGTTTGGGTGAGCTGCCTCCAGCCGGCTGAAGGCCCACAGTGAGGTCGGACCTCGTCGGCCACGGGTGTTGCCGCCGGTAGAATATGGCCGAGCCCAGATCTGGTTGAGTGAGGTCCGACCCTCGCGACCACTCTCCAGTCTCTAACCGATTCCCTCAGTTCCCTCTTAAGCAACCTCGCGGATTCGACCTCAAGCTTTGTCCGCCGTCCCTAGGCACCATGGCTGGGCAAGGTCTGGCCTTGCCTAGCAATGGGGGTGGTTGACTGAGCCAGATCTGGGATCGCCGAGCTTGGCCGGCAATGGTGCCAGTGGGCGGTGAGGTTCAACCTCGCCGTGGACTCTTAGTCGGCTCGAGACAGCAACCAACACATCTTTTTTTTTTTTCTTGACTCTGTTCATCAGGTCCTCTGTTCATTGGGAAGAAGGTGAACAAACAACATTTTAAAAAGTAAAATAAAAAATGCAAGAAATAATTTTTTTAAAATATGAAAATATTATTAAAAAAAGCCCCGTCAGCATCGGTCGGATCTACGTTAGTACCGGCCGCCAAAATTGACTAGATGGACTGAATTGACATAAATAAAAAAAGGTTTAGGACTAAATCGACACTAAAAAAAAAGTCTAGGACTAAATTGGAAAATTAAAAACTTTATGATTAAATCAACAAAAGTGCAATAGGTTTATGACTTTTTTTTTGATAATTTTCCTGTTGAGTTCTGTCGGGTTACTTTGATCATGCAAGAAAAGCCTTCACGTGGGTGCGCAAGGAGGATTTTGGGCCTACCTAGATTTCACTTATACTTGACTGATGACTGGCCCTATAACAAAAATGAGAGGAAAAATAAAATATAAAAAATTATTCATTTTAGGCCGCCAACATGCAATCTAGGATTTTCGATGTTGAGTGAACATCCGTCAGCGTTTTTAGTTAAAATTAATCGAAAAGATTAATATTGACAAATCGTCAAAATATTTAGAGTTGAATTAACGCAAGAAAAAAAAATGCAAGCACAATAAATTCATGACTTTGAGCCCACCATGCAACTGTTACTAAAGAGCTGCACCCTTTTGGCGGCAATCATCTGGTAGCTGAGGTTTATTGATGTGACAAACTCCCATCGGTTGAACTCCGGTTCCTGTCCGCGACCAAACATTGTTCCTATCTGAATTTTATGGGGCCCATTTCTGCTAACGAACCTTCCTCAATCAGCGTTATATCACCTAATCTTCCTTTACTCACATCTGTAATCAAAGCCTTAACAAAGCGAAGAAGGAAAAGCAATTGGTTGATGCACTTGGTGGCTTCCTCGCTGGCTCTGTAATGGCTTCTTGCTCTTGTCGTGCGTCACCTCGTGCAAAACTCTTCATCGGTGTCGTCTAATTTTAAACTAATAAACCGCTCAGGCACCTCAACTCCACTCAAAAAGGAGAGAGGCTTCTTGATCACCAATCCACTAACCTCGCCGTCATCGATCCCCACTTGTTGGTAACAACTCCTGCAGCTCTCTCTGCTCTCGCTCTCTCTCTTCGCTATTAATACACCATTTCCGCTTTGTCTGAGTTTGCACAAGAACACTGAGCATTTTGATCGAATCTCGCGTGAGCTCGCCGCGGCCGAGCAAAAGAGAGGAACACTTGGAAACGCTTGGAGCAATGCAAGCCACTGTTGCTGCACTGGGTTCTGCCGTTTTGCTGCTGCTCGTCGCAGGCAGCGCGAGTGGCCTGAGCTTGGATTACTATGACCGGACATGCCCGAAGGTCGAGCATTCGGTGAGGCGGGCCGTGAAGAAGCGATGAAGAACGACAACACCGTTCCTGCTGCTTTGCTTCGCATGCACTTCCACGACTGCTTCATCAGAGTAATTACCTGTTGATCCTCCATTTTGTATGTAAAACTTCTTGTGAGGTAGGGCTAGCTTCGTATAGTTTCATCCTTTTGTTAGTAAAGCGTCTCCCGAAAGCATAGGTGATTAATGCTTCTTGCAAAATGACTCATCTCGACGACCCACGACTGTTTCAAGCTTTGTGTTTTACGGCATTCATAACATGATCCTAAAACTTCAAATTTGCTTCCAGGGATGTGATGGTCCCGTCTCTTGAACTCGACGGCAAAGAACATGGCCGAGAAAGACGGGCCACCGAACATCTCGTTGCACGCGTTTTACGTGATCGACCATGCAAAGGAAGCGGTGGAAGCTCAGTGCCCTGGGTCGTCTCTTGCGCCGAATCTTGGCTCTGGCCGCTCGGGATGCCGTCGCGCTGGTGCTCTCTTTTTTCACATATGTTTCTCATTCTCTAGAAAGTACACTAGGATTTTATACTCGGCATGTATCTATTGGCATGCCACACAACGTGCGGTACGTCGAAAAATCAAGTCGCGCTTGATTCGCTTGTTGATACTATCTCACTGTTATTTCTAATCATTCAGCATGCTTTTTCCTGATCCCTATAGTCTGGAGGATCATATTGTTGACACTATCATTTCTAATTATTCAGTATGACTTTTTTTTTATTTTTATCTCTATAGTCTGGAGGACCATATTGGGATGTGCCAAAAGGAAGAAAAGATGGGAGGATATCGAAAGCAATCGACACAAGGCAAATACCAGCTCCAATCTTCAACATCTCTCAGCTACAACAAAGCTTCTCTCAAAGAGGCCTTTCCATGGAGGACTTGGTGGCTCTCTCCGGTACAGTCAGTCGCAAATTTTCTCGTATGTACAGCGCATGATCGCTCCGTATTGATCGCCTTGCATGCGTCTACGTACAGGTGGCCACACCCTCGGTTTCGCCCATTGCTCTTCGTTTCAAAACCGAATCCACAACTTCAACGCCGCGACCGACGTCGACCCGTCGATGGACCCGTCCTTTGCGGCGAAGCTGCGGAAGGTTTGCCCGGTGCACAACAAGGTGAAGGGCGCGGGGTCCACGCTGGATCCCACGGCGGCGAAGTTCGACAACGTGTACTACAAGATGCTCCTCCGCGGGAGGAGCATACTCACTTCGGATCAGGCGCTGCTCACAGTCCCGAAGGCCAAGGCATTGGTCTCCAAGTTCGCCGAGGACGGGGAGAAGTTCGAGAAGGCCTTCGTGAAGTCCATGATCAAGATGAGCAGCTTGAGCGGAGGGCAAGAGATTAGGCTCAACTGCAGAGTAGTTCGTTAAATTGATTCTTCGATGACGGATTAGTTTGTGTGGCAAAATTGTGATTTTCATTAATCTCCTTGTTTTTTTTTTTTTCATTTTTTCCTTTGGTTGGTTTTTATGGGAGTGACGAGTGATTTTTAGGAATCTAAAGTTAGAATTTTTCAATTAGCGATGTTTATCTTGATGATGTACTGTGATATAATACAATAAAATTGTGTGTTACATGTTCAAAAAGTATAATCCTTGCCCACCCACCTTCAATCCAGGCAGGCGAAAATTAATATCTTACCTCGTGTCATATTTATATGGAATATAACTTAATTTCCCTAAAAAAGCTAAAGAAAATTATCCAAAAATTTCTAAACATATTACATTTGTGCAATTTATTCATAAATATTTTATTTTGACAATTAAATCCTAATTAAATTCTTTAACATTTCGCTAATTGAATCCATTCAATCAATTTTAACTAAAAATCACTAACGTAAATGCGGGACGTCTTACGTGGCACGATAAGCTGACTTAGATAATTTTAATAATATTTTATTATTTTTTTCTTTTTTAGTTGTAGCCAGGAGGGTCGCTAAGCGCTCGGCTTCACCTAGACCATCACGACTACAGGTAAAATCGTGCCACGTAGAATAGTCAGTGTTCACGTCAGCGATTTTCGATTGAATTAATCAAATAGACACAATTGCAAATGTGAACAGATTTAGAATTCAAGTGATAAAATTAAAAGGTTTCAAATTGAGTTGGCAAAATTGTAGTAGTTAGGATTTTTGGACAATTTTCGATGTTACGAGTACGAGGCCACAACCCATGGGCCTGCATTTCGGATCCTCGTGGTCCGAATCCGACCCATTACTCGCTCATACCATGATATGATTCCCGGACACCGCGATTCGCCTTCGAAGACCGCCGTCGCACGTGCAGCGAACCAACGCGGGTTGAGGTCGAAGAGCTCGTGCAAAAACCGAACCAAAATCGGAACACTCTCGCTCTGATTCTTCTGCGACCGATAACGAGAAGCATGTCGATGCTTCAGATTCCTCGATGAACGACCAGCACGCGCAACAATCGTCAATAACGAAGGACTCTGCTGCCGCGCAGAACAGTAGCAGCTCAACAGAGCTCAAAGAAGTTCGCAAAGTGGACGGTGACGATGAAGACAAGGAGTTGCGTGAGCTTCTAATGCCTGACGTGCGCAATCTCCCTCTTGCTCCTCCCTCCGCCGTCGAGTCCAATTTCGCCGCTTACTTCGCTCCAGGTTCAAATCCCACTTGCAAATTGAGATTACTTCGTGATTGAAATGTCTTGAATATCGATCACATTTTGGGTTTTGACAGTTGTTGTTTTGTGTCAGATTTTATGAAGCCAGGGCATGATCAGTACGTTTACCGACATCCCAATGGGTAAAATCCTGAAACTTGTTTGTGTCAGGAGTATTGGTTGCATGTTGAATGCTGAAAGGTGAATTCAAGAAACTGGTTTATTAACTTCTGTGTAATTCTTGTTTTGTTGTATGAAAGTCTGTGCGTCGTAGGCTTGGCTCCAACTCATGTGGCGTTTAGAGATGAAGGAGGTGTGACGGGGGTCGACTTCAATGTGGGCAAGTCTGATCGCAGTGCCATTAAGGTCACGGGGAAGCGAAAGAAGGTGCTTTTCTCTAGTTCTCGTGCATTTCACTTGCTCTTGACTGGGGACTATCAAGGGGTTAATTGTTATGTTATCTTTTGGGGCATAATTCTGTCTCGTGTAATTCCACGGCACTATTTTGCTGAAGAAGCTGACTGATGTATCTGCCAAAGTCAAAATCAAATTGGCAATCATTTTGTAAATTGTTGAATTTTGGTACTTTTGTTTCCCTGAGAGAGCATGATGACAGTTCCAATCCTGTATCTTTTGAGTTGCTCTGCTGAAAAAGATTCTAATTTGCAGTGGATACCTACGAGAGACATAGCATCTCTCTCTCTCTATGGTCTGCTTAATAGCTAAAAGGCTTTCATAGTTTTCCTATTTGGCTGCTGGTCCAATTGGAGTTTCTTTGTTTTCACTTTGCCGGCCTAATAGCGTGTTGTGATTTGGATTCCTTAATATTGGATAAAGACAGGGTAAATAAGAAGCATGAAAATTTCTGTAATTATATAGATTTTTCTTGAAAAGGCTTATCTTCATTTGGTTCTTCAAAACACAGCAATGCAGATGATTTTGAATGGTTTGATGCAATTCCACCAATGCACTTCTCTTTCTTGTGGTTCATCGGGTTATATATGAGGTGAATAGATGTCCGGCATAATTTTCTAACTTCCCTTGTATTATTTCGGCAGTGATAAATCTGTACATTTTACAGAATAAAATGATACTTTGTGTTGCACGTGACTCTGCCGATTCAGTGTCCTGTTTATTGTGGCATTTGAGCTTTTGTCTTTCTCCTTCTTTTCCTCCAGAACGCCCAGCACTTTGAATCCAACACGATGCTGTGTAAGGTTTGCACCAAGAGTGATTCTTATGTAGTAAGGTAACATCTTTTGTTGCGGTTTTCTTCAAAAGCTCTCTGTTTTAATTACACTCGATGCTCAGACTCCCAGTTGACATCCTGGATTTGACAGGTGTTGTGTTAAAGGGTCTCTGCTGGAGGTGAATGAGAGGCTAATCAAGCAGCCTGACTTGCTCAATTCATCAGTAAGGATAAACTTATCTTCCTTTTCTTCTTACCTGAAATGGTTTATAAAGGCTCTCTTTCAGATGAATCTTGTTTTTTGTTTCTTCTCCCTGTGTGTCTTGTTTGATTTTCACTTCCATTCACATGATGCTTCTTGACAAAGAACAGGCAGACAGAGAAGGATACATTGCAATCATCATGCCAAAACCAGCAGACTGGCTCAAGGTAAAGGCTGCATTGCTGGGGATTGAAGAATACAAGAGATTAAAAGAACAGTGCTAAGTTATCAAGAATGGGGCAAGATTCATTGACGTGTTACTTGGCAAAATGGGTGAACTGAAACTTGAGGACGGGAATTGGTGATTGGAGATGGAAATGAGTCTTCACCTGCTGAAGCATGTGATTCTTGACAACGGGGGTTCCCCCAGGTTAGACATTGGATTTGGTGGTGAGATTGACAACGGCTGTTTCTCATGTCATGTTGAAGTGATGGCGGGCATTAAGTTTTCTTTGTAAATTTCCTTCATGGCCGAAGTAGTAAAAGAAACTCATTCTTCAGACTGGAAAGTCTGCAGAGTAGTTCTAATTTGACTCTTCTATTCCCGCATTCCTAAGGAAGCCGATGTTATTCTTGATTTTAATGAAAATGGGAAACAACCAATTTTGGAACTCTTGGATGGCCAATCTGTTTTACTTTTTTCTGCAGACATTTGAGTCCACTATAGTTCTGGTGTGAAAATTCTTCGCCTAAATGGAGATCTTGATGGCCCTATGAGCAACTGTGTTAGGAGAAAATTAAGCAGAGTAACATGAACTAATGTGTATTTTGGTGAGTTCCATTTTAAGAAGTTGCTTGGCCTAGATTGTAATTCTGGAGAACTAGAATGTGATGCATCATGGTTCTATTATATTCCTTGCTGCTGACCATAAATGAACTGACCGGATTAACCAAAGACCGGCCAGGCCAAATATGGCTCCATAGTATATGGAAGATGAATTTGCTTGTATTAGTTATCAATCATGTGGAATTTACAGCAAAGAATGAAAGAACACCGACTAAAACAGCTCTACATTTACAATTGTGCCCTGCCCGGGAGACGCATCTATTGTACTTCCTGCGATGGCAAGATGCTTGTTTATTCAAAGAAGAAGCAGAGCCAGGCACCTTGCCAAAGCCTTCATAGCAGCTATTTTGCCTGAATCATGGAAGATCCAGTGTGCGCAAAAACTTATTGTGCCGAAAACATCACTGTATGATGTCATTTCTTATGAAATGATCCATCTATCAGCCCATTTCACTGTCATCTACCTTGTTGAGGCACCATTATTTCTTGCATGATGGACCTCCTGGACGCGTTAATGTCGTGTAGGCAAAGGCAGGTATGGTTTTCCAGCTCCTCTAACTGCTCCAGGAAGTAGGTATTACGATGATCGAATCCCTTCACCACCTCCTTTAAAATCCCTCTCTTCCTGCTTTGCACACACATGTTCGCATGTATTTTCATGTGCTCAACCTCGTCATACAAGTCTTCCGCCGCTCTACTCATATTATCTATGTGAGCGATTAAAATAAATAGGCCCTTCGCAGCCTCATCAAGCTGCGCGCCGAGTACTTCTTGCCTGGTCATCTTAGGATTTCCCCGGACCGGCTTGGTCCTTTCTTATGTAGTCCCACTGTGCAACCCATCAACCCCATTGAAATTGCAATTCGTTTCAGTTTCACCCTCCTCATCGTCTTCTTGTGCTTGGCTTTCAACTTCTGAAGCAGTATGGCAAATGCTTGACGAACATCATGGAACTTTTCCTTGCTGACTAGGTAAAATGGATTCCGGTGTTCCGAAAAAGCAGATAGCTCTTCGCATATCATCCAGCATTGATGATCGGTACCGCTCGTTGCATCATTTACCTTCTCGGTTAGCTTGATCGCCCTTTCGATCCATTGGTTATTAGCTTGGGTCTGATGGACACTTAGGATGAGTAGTTCGCACAATCGGCACGCCTCCAGGCTGTATTCGAAGTAGTCGATGACAAGAGGATGCAAGTCTAATGTCTTGATCCACTCTGTCAGGGTCTCTTGCGGAGGCGAGAGTAGGTTCTGGGATAAATGCAAGTAGGAGCTCGTGCTCGTAGATGGGGCAGGGGAAAGCTTTAGGGTACCAGGTTTTCCGAGCTGGTCCTGCACCGTTTTGCAGATTTCCACATAAGACTCGGTCCTGAATGCTCTCCAGTATTCCTTATTGATGCTCGAATCGCGGCACAGGCTACTGGCACGTTCCTTGTTCGAGTATCTTCCTGGGAAACAGAGAGCCACATCATCTTAATGATCTGTTCGGCATAATGTGCGAGATCAATCCGCGCTGAACTTACTTAGGCATACACAGAATCATGAAATAAGAGCAGTTACGAGGAGAAGAACTAAAACCTTACCTGCACTAGAAAGGGACGATTTGATCTTCCTGAGATGAGCCATCTAGAGAGAGAGAGAGAGAGAGAGAGAGAGAGTCTAGGAGTTCAATCTATTTACGAATGGAATTTTTAAGGAATCTGACTTTAGTAATGTACAGATGTGTCTCTGGTTTGTGTGCGTGTCGGTGTATTTATAAGTTGCGCTGGAGGAAGATACATGGAAAAACACTCGGGTCCGCCGGGTCCTGAACGTGGAATTATGCGCCCACTCTCCAATCCCAGAAACGTTTGCCATTTCTTCACGCGACAACCTCAATCCAACCCCGCACGTTGAATGGGTCCAGCTCGATTTTACGTGCCAAAAAGAAATTAAAAAAAACGTATTATGACGCAATAATAATGGTGTTTATAATAGAAGGGGGAAAAGCAAAAGTTGTATTTCTGACCCCGTTTGTAATTTTGGCCTTTCGGATTAATTAAGAAGGAAGCTCGGCAGCTAGTTCTAGAAGTCAGCTTCCTTTTCCGCGTTCTAAGGATGATGGAAGTTTCTGAATGTAGGACAGTCGGAGGAGGATCTGTCGTTCCTCGAATCGCCCCTTTGCAAAGAGCCCAGTCCAACCCTTCCCCGATTTAGACCGGTTCTTTAGTTTCGGTTCGGTGTTCTATTCCCCTCCCCCCAAAATAAAGATTTTGTCTTTTTTATTTATTTTATCGGAGGGCTAATATTACGGGTGCGACATCTATTTTTGTCTGAAAACCGACATCAACCCACCCGTTCCACAGCAACCGCAACCCGTTCCTCTCCACACTGAGCCATACCTCGACATAACCACATTTATCTCCTTTCCTTCCCGCCGCCGTGCCGCCGCCTTCGTTGACGCCTCCTTCGGCGCCCCACGTCCCCTTCCTTGAGCTTTGGCGCTTCATCGATGCCTCTTCTCCGCCATGGGCATTCGTAAGGGCGAAGTCGTCCCCCTCCTCTCCCCCAACTCCATCTACTCTCTCATCGTTCGTCCTCCTCCCCTTCCCAACTCCATCTACTTTCTCATCAAGTCCTTCAGGTGTTGTCATCACTATCAGAAAAATTACTAATATATATTTTTATTGTATTTGTACCAATTCAGTTTTAAATTTTTTTGAAAATTTATTAATTTAGTCCTAAACATTTCAATTAAACTAATTTAGTCCTAAGTATTTTCATGATTTGTCAATTTAGTCATTCTGGCACATTTCTGCAATTTTTCAAACTTTTTTATTTTCTTTTTTCCAACCTTTGGCCAACTAGGTCGCCGGCCACAAGTGAGGGCTTCATGACCATCGCCGGCCTAGGGTTGAAAAAAAAGTAAGAAAGAAGAAGAAGGAAAATAATAACAGAAAAATAATAATAACAAACTAAATAACATTAAATTTGAAAAATTGTCTATGCCAACGCAGACATGCCATGTAGAACAGCTGGTGCTAACTGAACGTCATGTCAGTGATTTCTCATCAAAATTGATCGGAAGAACTAAATTACCAAATCGTCAAAAGGTTTATAAATAAATTGATAAATAATCAAAAAGTTTAAGATTAAATTGACACTATTGAAAGATCTATGACTAAATTGAAAAATCATCAAAAGATATTAGGGTTAAGTTATCACAATTAAAAGGTTTGGGACTAAACTAAATTAGCAAATCCTCAATAGGTTTAGAATTAAATTGATGCAAGTGTAATATGTTTAAGAGTAATTTGGTATTTTTCTCCATCACCACTACCAATTAGTTGCCCCTTGTTCTCTCAATCTGAACATATATTTGTTATATTTCATTTTTCTAGCATGTGAACCTTCATCACGACTCTTTTTTACTATCCATCCTCGAAATCTCCCAACGTAATAATTGCAATTATGGTAATACAAAATCACACAAATGAAATAGTAGACCTCTATTGCACGTTTCAGTTACCTCAATTCCCTAGTTCTGAGGATAGGATTTTAGAGACAGGCTGATTTGTTTTTTCCGCCAAACCATCTATTGTAAGGTTAGGGTCTGAAGAAGAGGTTGAATTTGAGGCAATCATGTGTTAAACGGAGTCATTTAGGGTTATTAATGCTGACCGGGCACATTGGCGAGCTATGTCGATGAGAAGAAATGTTTGAATATTGCCCTGTTAGACTTCCAACGTTCCAAATCGAAGTTAGTCAAAAGTGACACTTAGGTGATTAAAGTGAGCGTCATATGAAAGTTATGGACACTTTTAGTGTCAAATTCTCTACTATGAGTATATGTTGCTATCGGATATTATCGAAGCAGCAAATACATCAACCAAACTGAGACCTCATTTCCATGCCAACATCAACTTGAGAGTCACAGACCTAACTTCACTCATTTTAGGGAAAATTACCAAAAAAGTCCTAGACCCATCGCATTTATGTTAATGCAAACATTAACTTTTCAATTATATCAATTTAATCCTAAACATATTCGCACTTTACCAATTGAGTTCATTCAGCCAATTTAAGCTGAAAATCATTGACGTTGACATTTTTTTTATTTATTTATAATTTTAGTACTTCTTTTTGAATCTTTAATTATTTTTATTTCTTTTCTTTTTCTTTTTCTTTTTTTGCTCTTTTTTTTTTTGGGATGATGGGGAATGATGGCCACTGGGCACTAAATGAGGGCTCATGAGCCCTCGTTGTGGCCATTAAGGGCTTGGGCGAGGGCCACGACGCCTTCGTCGCTAAAGCGAGTGAGCACAGTCCCTCGCCCAGATTAGACAAGAGTTGTGAGGCCTTCGCCAGATTTAGCGTGACGACCTAAATATCCACGAACGGATTAATCGATGTCGCACTTGGACTCTAAAGATTGTAAGCTTAATACTAAAGTTGGGCATGGCATTTTGGGAGGCTATTGGGGTATTTTATTTGAAGTGCGGTGCAAGAGTTTTCCGGACACGAATTTGAATTGCAATATGACCGCGAAGTCTCATGCAGCTACAAACCCACCGGCCACTCACCCTCTCTTCCTTATAAATCCCTCAAACTCTCTCTCCTCCCTCACTCTTCCTCCCTCTTTTGCCCGCGACACTCCCTTCCTCTCACCTCGAGGTATCCGCCGAGTAATACCCTGAAACGGCGCCTTCTCTCGATCGTTTGAGCTCATCGGCAACGGCCATGACCACCGTGGTTCCCCCTCAGCGTTACCTTCTTGGCCTCGGTAGCCCTCCCCTTTCACTCGAACTCATCTCAGTCTCCCTCAAGCTCTCGGTCGCGCGACACCAACGAAGAAGGAGGAAGCCCGCAAATTGTCCGAAGCACTTCCAGCTCCATTTCTCTTCATACTTCGACTCGAGGCAAGTAAATGGCTAACTCCTCTACTAAACTCTCTATTTGTCGCCTAAGTTGAGGAATTCATATTGTTTGAGTTAAAAGTATGCCAAGAGGGTAACAATCGGATATAGCTAAGCTACGACATTGCATGTCGATTTGTTAAGCGATTCGGATTCACGAGAATACGGGTAATTAGGACCCAAAGGCTGATTGTCTTAGTTGGTGATGAAACGGAATGAATTCGTAAGCTTGCGGGAATAATGGGGGATCAAGATGTACCAAGGGCGAAATGAAGTGGAACCGCGATCCTTTAGTTGAGCTTTCGCTTGATATAGAAGGGATGAGAGATTAGGAGTCTAGGTGAGGTGAAACATTGGGTCCAACGGTGGAAAGGATGAATCAAATCGGTAGTGGAAGTAGTATACTCGTGCGGCCGAGAGGTATCAGAGGGATCGAGAAGTTCTAAGGTTCAAGGGGGTCAACTCAAGTACTTAGATTAGCATGGTAGCGGTGCGAATAGCAAAATACTATAAATAGACAGGCGGAGAAGAGAAGATATAAGGCAAATACATAACCGAGGCTAGTCTGGTGTTTGGGGTCCTTCAGGGGCTGTGACGTTATTAGCTCTCCTTGTGGTGCAATGAGTAGTCTATGTGTGCCTTGAAAGCCTGATGATTGTAAATGTAAGA
>JAGVVM010003759.1:0-52743 GCA_019149425.1 Psidium friedrichsthalianum
TTCTCCGATAGAGTATGGTGATTAGATGGTGAATAGTTCTCCATAGACTCAAAGATGTTAGACTCATCAAGAAGTGTGGTCAGGTAAAGTTGCTGATTATTCTATTATTAGAATATTTGGTTGCTCATGTTATGTTCGAGTTAGCGATTGTAAGCTCAATGGAAGCTCAAGAAAGTGTATGTTCCTAGGCTATACACAAGGTGAGTTAGGGTTATCAGTTGTGGTGCCTAGAATTAAATTTAATTGTTATAAGCAGAGAGGTTTCGTTTGACGAGTCTCTAGTATTTGTAAGTAGGAGTGGTTGTAGCAAGGGTTATACAGATCTAGAAGTTGTTCAGTTTGAGGTGGAGTTGCAATTACAAACTGCTGAGATAGCGATACTAGCATAGTAATCGACACAAATGGTACTTATAGCAAGGTGGAGCCAAAAGAGCCAATAGTTATTGTCGAGGTACATGTTCGATCTTCTGACAAATATAAATGCAATGAAGGTTTGCTTTATATGTGATGAGGAGGTTGTGTTTAGAAAATCCTTGTAGAGCAATTAAAAGTGCAATGTAGTTAGTGTCTTGATGATGTCCCTGGCTATGGCGAAGTTCAAGTGAGGCTTGGACTTAGAAGATCTCTGTGGCGATTTAGTCCATGGGACTGTGGTAGAGCAATAAATGAAGTTCGAATCTTTGGCAAAGTGATTGTGACTTGGCTCAAACGTCAATCAAGTGGAGATTATTAGAATATGTCTCGAGTTTGAGCTCGACGAAAATCCGAATATTGAAAATAAAAATTAAAGTCTGCTGAATTTTTTGTGGACATAAGAAATCAAACGAATCATGGAAAATGAAAATAGACAAATGTGCATTGGAGACCATAATGGAGAACTCTGAATTTATGTCAGGAAAGGAAATAAAATCCAGCTAAATCAACAAATATCTGATGGGATCCAAATTAGGGTTTTGTGGTGAAGTGTGCCGTGAGTACTTTAAATGGAGTACTGTGTTTTAATTAGGAGTTAGGAAATACTGAAAGTATTTGAGTGACTCGAGTGAATTTTGTAATATATGTTGTATCTCATGTAAATATGGTGTCTACTTTATTTTCTTGATCGCTTGCTTCACATAAAACTCATTTATTGGGAGCGCCTAACAGAAGTTCAATACCTTTGCTAGAGGAGATCACTAAAAGGGAGCCTAAGTTTGAGCCTATTAACATATCCAGTTAGACTCATCTTCATTCAAAAACTTAAATCAATGAGTTATGGACCAATTATGATATATTAACTACTCAACTCCATAATAATTCTTTGATGTGGGCACACGTATATCTCAACAATTTCCCACTCACATGTGATTTCAGTATTGGGTATGCTCAACCATAATGACAATTTTCACTCGAAACAAACGTCAAGAGGAGCGTAGCAAAAGTTCAACCATGATGACAATTTTCACTCGAAACAAACGTCAAAGGAGGCGTAGCAAAAGTCTAATACCTTTACTCGAAGTGATCGCCAAGATGTAGCCTAAGTTTGAGATCGTCAACATATTTACTTGGATCTACTTTCACTCAAAAATTTAAATCAATGAATTATGGGCCAACTGGCATATATTAACTACTCAACCCCATATTAGTTTTCGATGTGGGACTTTTTTAACACAATTGACATGTATATGTCAATACAAACTATGCCGATACCTCATCTAGAGAGATTATTAAGAGAGAGTTCAAAGCTTTGATGGACAAGATTTGTGTAATCCTATGGTCACCGTGGGTAGACCCACGATCTTATCCTCTTACGGAAGAATCATAACAAAGGGTCCCTCCACATTAATTCCATTCTAAAAAAAGGAGTTGCAACAAAAAACCGGCACGAGTTTGTTGCTTGCACCATGTCTTGATGCCCTCTTATTCTTTGAAACATCTCCTATAAATAGAACCGACTTAGAGCAGCATTCTTCTCATCTTCAAAAGAGAGAAGCTCAAACGCAGAGAGAGAGAGAGAGAGAGAGAGAGAGAGAGAGAGAGAGAGATGAGTTCTAAAGTATCTTTCACGGTGGTCGTCGCCGTTCTGATCGTAAGCGTTCCCGTGCACTCTCATCCTTCTCCTTTAGATCAGACCTTGTTGAACACTGACAAACCAACTAGTAACTCTCTAACCATAGAAGTTTCCAGATAAAATAAGAACAAATTTCTGAAGAGAAAACGGAGTTCGAGATTATGGATGATTGACCTTTCCATGACTGATATGTTTACTTCTTCAGTTCACTGCCACAATAGATGCAAGAGCAGGCCCTGGTGAGTACTGGGTGAGCATCATGAAAGAAGAGCCCATGCCGCAAGCAATTGAAGGCCTCCTCCATGTGACCAACCCTGCATCAGATCAGCCTCGTCTCACTTCAGTCCCTGAGAAGGTGGAGGCCGACTGCCATGGAGACAACAAGCTAGAGGACCATAAACGACTCGCTGGTGATTTCGAGCCGAGGCCGACACCATGGCTTATGGGGATGATGCCAAGCTCAAAGAGAAGAAGTTCGCGGAAGATTTCGAGCCCAGACCCAACGTATCGGCTTACGGGGATGATGCCAAGCTCAAAGAGAAGAAGTTCGCCGAAGATTTTGAGCCCAGACCCAACGTATCGGCTTACGGGGATGATTCTCAACTCAAAGCGAAGGAGTCAATGGCGAAAGATTTCGAACCAAGGCCCAACGTGTCCGCCTATGGTCAGTACTAAAGGTGAAGAGAGACAAAAATGGAGTGTTGGTGCTTCGCGTGACGTATTTTATGTTCGTGCAGTAATGTGAGTGTGTGTGTCGACGAAGCCCGGATTCTCTCCGAATGGTGTGTGGCGTGTTCCGGTGGTCCGTCTGTCTGTCGCTTGTCTTGCAAATTCTCCTGGTCTGCTCTGGGGCGGTAGTTGAGCTCTATGAAGAGAATAATATTTGGTATGAAAAGTCCGCGTGTCCAGTTGATACTTGCTCGGATGGGCAGTCGTCTCCGACACCAGCTAACGCAGGAATAAATCACTGGCGGCCGGCCCTTGCCAGTGGCAGTCCTTGGCCAGGTCAGGCCCTCGCCTATGGTCAGCAGGGGTTGCCTAGCCTCCACCCTCGCCAGTCCTTCCGGCGATGGTGGGATGGTGGCGGAGAGGGCCTGCTTCAGTCTCTTTTTTTTTTTTTTTCTTTACGTTATTTTTTGAATTTAATTTAAATGAAATTGATATTAAAATAAATTTTGGACAAAAATAAAGCTCACGTCAGCGCTGTAAGACCCCCATTGAACCGATATAAAAATAGGGAGAGAAGACAAAAGTTAGAAAACAATGGCAAGTCGCCAAATTTTAGAAAGCGCCTCCCTTTATGGGCTCATGACGGTGGCACTTGGCGAGCTTGTGAAAATTCAGTATGAGGAGAGTCATATCACAATATCATAAGGTGACGACTTCATGTACGATCTCCAGAACTTCTTTTTCTTCGCCACTATCTCTAGAAATTCGCAGCCATGGTTGCCGCGTGCTTGAGCTCGAAATATGGCGACCATGGCTGCCGCGAGCTCGAGATCAAGCTCACAGCCATGGCAATTGCGAGACTCTAGATAGTGTTGGGAAATATTTAACGAATGGAATGAACAACGGAATCAGATTCTGAGAGATGATAGCACTCTCTTTAAAGAATTATTTGCCCCCATAGTGTTTCTAATGGTTACTGGTAAACATCATCCAGGATATAATAAAGTCTCAAGCGAGAATATTAAGTAGCAATTCTAATATTTCTCTAAAAACTCTTCAAAAAAATAATCAAAAAGGAAAACTGTTACTCTTTTGTTTTGAAAGAACGAAAATTGAAAAAGGGAGAATATTATATAGCAATTTTAATATTTCTCCAAAAACTTTCTAGGAAATTATCAGAAAGGAAGACTGTATCTTTCTTGTTTTGAAGGAGCGAAAATTGAAAAAGTGAAGGTTGATTCTAAAAAATGAATAGAAGACTTGAATTTATAATGAGAAAAGAACACACCTTTTTGTATCCAAAAAATTAATTAATTGTAATTTAACTCTTTATGTCTAATAACGATAGTTTAAAGACAAACCTCTCTTCATGTTTGAAGCTGCCCTACATGTTCTTGTCTGCACCGATACTTATTTCCCTTCCGAAAGTTGTAAGAGAGTTCTTATATCCGTGAACGCAAGTACTAAGTATGCACACTCGCACGAGGGTTATGGTGGGATCTAGCTCACTTGTCATTTATCTTTTTTAAGTACTGTAATAGCATTCTGACTTATAAACCTGACTTGTACTCTCTTATTTCTCTTACGTGGGACCAACCAAAAGCACTTTTTGTTTGTTTTACAAACAAACTTCAACGGATAGAGCATCTGTGGCCAAGAGATGAGTCTAAGCGGCCATAGTAGCCAGGAGATTCCCCAGTACGAGTGTCCAGGGCCACGTCTCTGGATCTAGTGACAGTGGCCACGAGCTCGAAACTCAAGAGGCCATAGCAGCGGAGGAGAAGAGATTAAAGCTTTTGCAACGTCGGCTCACGGTTTTGAAATTGAAGATTTCTTGGAGAGGTGAAGAGGAAGACCTCCACCGATTTTCGCCAAAAGCGTCGTTAAAGCAAAATCGAGTAGGACATTCCTCGAGAGTACTTTGATACCACATAATAGAATGAAACCGGACAGAGAAATCCACCGCAACCATTTTATCGGCAAAGGCATTGTACAGCCCAGTAGGATTTATGTTCAAGCAGAACCTGCTAATATCTGCGCAATCCCCCCATGCATTCTTTTATTGGGAAGAAGCATCTTCTAGTGTTTAACACTTACATCTAACTACGCAACAAATAAGAGTAAAGACGAAAAAGAGAAATCAAGGCATAAGGTTTATCCTGATTCACTCTCAAAAGAGACAGCCCTCCGGAATCCCACCCACTCATCGTGGAGAGGGATTCTGTGCATTCCTGTCTATAGAAAGTATCAACCATACCTCAATATTTACAATGTCATTGATGTCCGGCAATAACTGCATTTGCACAGGATTCGAAGAGCAATACAAACAAGATCGTTAAAGTTACCATTCATTCTCAACAGGTCCAGATTTTGATATGTAGCATCTCGCAGTAAAATCCTCCTGATTGGGCACAAAGAAATTATGAGAAATCTTTCCAAAATGATCGAGCAAATGAAACCGTACACAACGGAGATCGATTATAGGGTGCAAGATATGTTTGTGCAGGTGTATCTGGGACATCAAGGAAGCCAACAAATTATAGACAGGCTCTGAATTATAGACAAAAATTCGAAGTTTAAATTGCAGCTCAGGTACTAAAAGATGCAGAGTGACAGGATTATGTTGGCTACAATATCATCTAGATGGAGATGAATAGGTGATTTCAAACTCTTGACAAAATATTGTTCAATAAAAAGACGTCAAGATGAATATGAACAATCATGTCCAATTGTTGTAGTAGGGCAAAGACGGCCGATCAGACTCAGGTTTCGATTCGTTTTCTCAGTGATAGGTCCAAACGTAGTGAGGCATTTTAGAGAAAACAATCTAGCTATTGTGCTCGCAATACTAACTGATGTCGGGTGTAATATTTGAACAAAATTCATATTACCGGGCTTCCGTTGCAGTGGAACCACATTAGTTCTCTCAAAATACATCCCATTGATTCATGCATGATGCAACTCTGCCCCATGGACCGGACAGGTTTCACGTTACATGAACATAGACATCGTGCGCATGTGAATTTATACGGTACCAGACAAATGATAGATTTTATTAATTGGCAAGCTACTCATCATCTTGACAACCACACCACGTACACCTAGATTTGCTCAATCGCATAATTGGATCTTCACTGACCCCTACTGGCAAAGTGGGGGGCTCTCCTGCTGCTCTCTAAACAAAGGAAAGGTAAAAATAATGTAGTGATAGGATTCTGCCTCCCCCACATGAATCATGAGTTCTGAATCCTCCAATTTTCCAATGATAGATTATTGCAACAAATTTAAATCCATTTTAGCTGTATCAATTCATTCTTAAAGTTTTTTGTTTTTACTAGTTTCAATCCTAAACATTGCATTCATGCCAATTCATTCCTTTCTAGATAATCTTGACTGGAAATCGCTGACGTGAAAAATGTGTAATAATAATTTAATATTTTTTATTTATTATTTCTCTTTATTTTTTCCCTTTCTTCTTCCCTAGCCGGCCGTTGTATTTTGGCGAAGCCTGCCCTTGCCAGCCACTGGCGAGGGGGAGCCTTGCCCGCCCCTAGCTAGGTCGCCCTTGCTGTTGTTGGGTGAGGTCGAGCCTTGCTCAGAGCTGGCAAGGCCATCCCTCGCCAATGGCCGGCAGGTCCAAGCTTCACTAGATCGACCTAGCCGACGACTAGTTAGAGGAAGAATAAATAGAAAAAAAAAAATAGAAAGAGAAAGAAAAAATAAATAAGTAAAATATAAAATATATTATTAACAACTATTAATGTTAGCGTCGATCGCACCACGTCAATAATTTTCGGCTAAATTGATCGGGAAAGGGTTGAATTGGCATAAATGCAAAAAGTTTAGGACTGAATTGACAAAAAAAAAGATTGAATTGACACGATTGCAATAGGTTTAGGATTTTTTTTGTATTTCTCTCATTTTTAAAACCACCTTTGCGCAAGTGTTCTCATGTCATAACCAAGTAGTTTCCTTCTATTTTTCTTAAATATGACTCCTTATTTTCCACAACCACATATACAAACTATCTAAGAAGAAGGCCGATGCCTCATACGGAGATATCACGAAAGAGAGTTCAAGGCTTTGATGTACAAGGTTTGTGTAATCCTGTGGTCATCCTCTTACAGAAGAATCATAACATTGGGTCCTTCCAAATAATTCCATACTAAAATAAACACTTGCAACGACACCAATTGGCAGGAGTTTATTTCTTGCACATGTCTTTGTGCCCTTTCGTTCTTTGGAACATCTCCTGTAAATAGAACCGACTTAGAGCAGCATTCTTCTCATCTTCAAAGAGGGAAGCTCAGATGCACAGAGAGAGATGAGCTCCAAAGTATCTTTCGCAGTGGTCGTCGCCGCGGTTGTGATCATAAGCGTTCCCGTGCACTCTCCTTCTCCTTTCGATCAGACCTTGTTAAACGCTGACAAACCAACTAGTAACTCTCTAACCATAGAAGTTTCCTGTCGAAATAAGAAAGAACGTGTAAAGAAAAATGGAGCTGCAGATGCATGGATGGTTTATGACCTATTAGATTTCTATATATGGGCTCCATGGGGTTTACAGGTCCACCTTGTAGGCAACCACACCCCATGCCCATCGTTGATAAGACGGTTATCACATCTTTGAAACGATGTCTTTACATGTTTTATATCACTTCTCTCTCTGTCAATTCCTACGATAGAACAAAAGGACAGAAAACATAGAAAACAAAGAGAATAATGAAGACGAACTCCACTCTTCTCTCCAGAATGTCAAATGGGCGATTGGACTCTCTCGATGGATTGTGGACATTTAATCTATGAAAAACCGAGGTGCGTTCATTCTGGGACGTACTTCTCCAATAAGTGATTTTGAGTAAGTTTCTGGGCTTGTGTAATTTCGATTAATTCCACTGCATATGTGTTGATATTGGTTCCCTTCCTGGTATTAGATATATTGTTATTGTTTCCTGATCATTTTGTGTTTTTACGTCAATTTGACTGCGAAAAACTTGTTTTCGAGTTTACTGCTCATGGTTACTGTTTATGGTTCGTTCATGATGTTATGTTCGTCAAAAACATTTTCAAACACACAGTCGGAATGGCTCGATGAGACGAGAATCTGTAGTGGTCGCCTGTCGAGAGCCAACGCCGGAAGATGCTGCACACGCCATTTGTCATGACGGGACCAGTTCCCAAGGCCATGCGAAATGTCATTTCTTCATGAAATTTTGTTCAATGAAAATGGATTTTAAGTATAACATAAAACTTGTCTTAACGAGACAAGCATTTTTGAGGGATTGAGCCCGCCGACAGAGGTCGGACGGCTCCGCGCGTCAACATGCACCATGCAGGGGCGTTGTGCGTAGGCCTCATGCGCCCATGTGCTCAGCATGTGTGTCAATCGCCTGATGTCAGGTCAACATGGCTCAGAGGGTCGGGATAGTATATCTATCACAAGAAACGGTGTTTGAGTCCATGGAGCTTGCATATCACCAGGCCATGCCCTGTTCATTGTTATGGTATCGGAGCGAGTATGGAATTCATAGATAGTTATTCTCCAGTTCCATTTTGCTTTAGATCTATGTTTGAGGAGTAAGAGTCTTCACTCATCTATGGAAACAACTGCAGATCCAGCTCTTCCCTGACACATGACCCTCCCACTTTCATTAGACACTCAATTCCGCACCTCTTCTGCTTATAAAATAGCTTACCTCTATGAGGTCTCTTTCTAGGAAGAAAACATCCCTCGATCTCTCTATTTGTTTTTCATATGAGTGTTTGTTTCTAAACAACTTCTCTCTTACCGCAAGGACCTCTAGGTTCTAAGAAGTCTGAAACTTCAGATTTCTTTCTATCTCTTCCATTCCCTTAGTGTTTTAACGGGTACGAGTCCCCAGTTCTCTTCACTTGCGTTTCTCGTGATTAAAAGGCAGTCCCTTGACCAAATGCCGTGAGGGCTTAGAGGGTCGGGATAATCGAAATGGCAGGAGACGGGATGTCGCGGGTTCGACAGGGTCCGGGCATGACAAACTCTAGCAACCGCTTTCACTGTACCGACATATGTCAGGTGTAACATTCATTTTAGGCATAACAAGATGTACGTATGGATCGAGAATTAACTAGGCTCCATTATAATGGAACGACATTAGTAGTACTTCATCAATTCATGCCTCCTGGACCTCGCATGTTTCTCGTTTATATATAAACTCGACAGCATGCACGTATCTATTTATATTGTCCATGACAAATGACAGATTTTTATAAATTGGCTCGCTTCTCATCGTCGCTAAAGCCATATCTCATCAACATTTTTCACCCAACCCTTATTGGTCAAGTGGGGAGATCTTGCTCCTATCTTAAAGATAAAGTTAAAAATAATCTACTTTTGGGCTTATGCTTTCCACGTTAATCATGAGTTGTCGATCCTGGAATATATGAACTAATAAAATTTTAAGTGATCTACTTGTAAAATTTGTTACATTTAGATGACTACTTAAAAAATTATGGTACCAAAATGAACCCCATACCAGTTGGGACACTGATTGTGTCCTTGTCCCCTAAGATTATGAGTGTATTAGTTATTGGGGAGAATTACAAAAAAAAGTTCTAAACCTATTGCAATTGTGATAATTTAGTCCTAAACATTTTTGTGTTAATTGAATCCTAGACTATTTTGTATTTGTGCTAATTCAGTCCATCCGGTCAACTTTGGCCTGCCGATGCTGACATGAGTAATTTTTAATATTATTTTAATATTTTTCCAATTATCTTTTTTTTTCCTTTTCTTTCTCTTTCCATTTTTTTTCCCTTCATTCTTCTCCAGTTAGTCACCATGGCTATAAGCGAGCGCCGACAAAATCAACATCACCAGCCTTTGGCAGAGTTCATCCATGTAGGCCATTAGTAAGGGCGAGCCTCACCCGGCCATGGCGAGACGAGACGAAGAAGGAAGGGAAAAAAAGGAAAGAGAAAAAATTAAATAATTAAAATTGTCCATGTCGACACCGGCCAATCAAAGTTGGCAAGATGCATTAAATTGACACAAATGCAAAAAATTTAGGAATCAATTGTAAAAAAATATATTATGATTGAATTGGCACAATTATAATAGTTTAGAACTTTTTTGGTAATTTTCCTATTAAGTTCTATATGTGCAGCCAAGATTAAATATGATTAGGCATATCCAATGAGCAATGTGCACTTGAGAACTCACCCCTTCAAATAATCTTTACATGGTGTTTTTATAGTTAAACCGAATAGATTCCCTTCTATTTTTCTCATGTGGGACTCTTTTCTTTTTCATATACATTAACATTACAAACTCTTCAACAAGCAGCCCGACAGTTGCTCAAACAAAATGGAAAAAGTGCCGAAAAGTTCTAAACCTATTGTATTGGGGCCAATTCAGTCCTAAATTTTTTTTATTGATGCCGATTTAGCCTTAAGACTTTTTACATTTGTGCCAATTGAGTTAATCCAATCAATTTTTGACTAAAAATCGCTACGTGAATGTCGTTGAATAATTTAAAATAAATGATAATAAAATGTCCATGTTAACACCAGCCGTTCCACATAGGACAACCAACATCCACATCAGCGATTTTTGACCAAAATTGATCGATTGACTTAATTGGTATAAATGTAAAAAATTTAAGACTAAATGGCCATAAATACAAAAAGGTTTAGGACTAAATTAGTACTAACAAAACATTTAAGAATGATTGGCACTAATGCAATAAGTTAAGACATTTTTGGAAAAAAAAAAAACAAGAAGCTCGATACATCATCTAGAATTCCAAGTCCTTGTAACTTTATGATTATCGTGTATCGACCCACGATCATCCTTTTAAAGAAGAATAATTACAAAGTGGCCCTCCAAATTATTTCCCGTTCTAAAAGAGCACTTTCAACAGTACCAATAGCCCTGAGTTCATTGCTTGCGTAATGTGTAGATGCCATTTTATCCTTGCGAACATCTCCTATAATACTTATATGGCACACAATTGCAGCATTCTCTTCTTCAAACAGAGAAGCTCAAACACACAAGGAGAGATGAATTCTCAAGTATCTTCTGCGAACATTATCGTGTAACTTATGACTCCTATGTTAACTTCTTCAGTTCACTGCCACAACAGATGCAGGAACAGACCCGGGGGGAGTACTGGGTGAGCATCATGAAAGAAGAGCCCATGCCAAAAGCAATTGAAGGCCTCCTCCATGTGAATAAACCCTGCATCAGATCAGCCTCATCTCACTTCACTCCTTTGAAGGTGGAGGCCGACTGCCACGGAGACAACAGAACTAGAGGACCATAAACAACTCGCCAGTGATTTCGAGCCGAGGCCCAACGTCACGGCTTATGGGAACAATGCCAAGCTCAAGCAGAAGAAGTTCGCAGAGGATTTCGAGCCGAGGCCTGAGGTAACGGCTTATGGAAACGATGCCAAGCTCAAGCAGAAGAAGTTCGCAGATGATTTCGAGCCGAGGCCCGATGTCACAGCTTATGGGAACGATGCCAAGCTCAAGCAGAAGAAGTTCGCGGAAGATTTCGAGCCAAGACTGAACGTATCAGCTTACGGTCAGGACTGATGGTGAAAAGAGAACAATGAGGTTGTTTCGCTAGTTTTATGTGATGTATTAATATTTCTTTGCAGTAATGTGAATGTGTGTCGAACAAAGCCGGATAGAACCGACGTACAGCGATGGCAGCCGCATAGTGAGAGGCATGTTCCGGTCGGTCTCTGTCGTCTTGCAAATTCTCATGGTCTGAGCTACTGCACTAGTTGAGTTCTATGGTGAAAATAAACGTGGTTTTTAAAAGGCCCGTGTTTCCACTTGATATTTGCTCACGCAGGACCAAATCGCTAGAGAAGAGAAAAAGAATCAAAGAAAGATGAAATTCCAAACGCTGACAAGGATTTGGAAAAACCTACAGGCAAAATATTCATAGTCATTCATCCAATCTCAATTGACCATGGTATTGAACTAGACTAAATCCAACAGAACAAAAAGGATGAAGGGTAATAAGCAGTAAACAGCATGCACAAAGGGGTGACCAGACTGGGAACCACCCGGACCGGTTCACGGGAACACCACTCCGGTTCCCAGTTCCACAAAATTGGAACCAGTAATGATCGGCCCAGTTCCCACTCTGGGGATGGAACCGCCCACCCGGACCAAACTGACTATTTTTTTTTATTTTACTTCTTTAAAAATCTTTAAAGAAACCATACTTAATTATTAGAGCTACTTCTACACATTTAAAATGGGATATGTGTTTCAAACACATGCAACCGGTTCCACTGGACTACTCGAAAACCGATCACCCCTAACTAATATCCATAAAAGACAAGGACTAAATTATATATAAGTGCTGAAATTGCACCTAATACTCCAACAGAAACGATAGAACAAAAAATGGCTACGTCGCCAAAATTTTAGGGCTATATTGGCTCATGACAGTGGCACTCTTCAAGCTCGTGAAAATTCTGTAAGAGAAGAGAGTTATATGACAATATCAAAAGTAGACGACTTCATACACAACCTCCAGAAATTTTCCCCTGCCACTAACCTCTAGAGATTGAAGAAACTCTGTTTTGTATGTAAAACTAGATGAGAGGAAACAAGACTCTGGGATCTAGTGGCCATTTTTGCCACGAGCTTGAGCCCAAGATATGGCTGCCATGAGCTCGTCCGCAACCATGGCAATGGTGGCAACGGTGGACTGATCAACCATCCATGACCCCAGGACTTTGGATCTAGCGGCCAATGGCAATCATGAGACTCCGAATCGAGTGTATATCGCCACAGAACTCCAAATCTAGCAACGATGGCCACAAGCTTGAAGAACAAGCGGCCATGGCGGTGAACGAGTGAGAAGAGATTGAGCTTTTGCAAAGCTGGCTCAGGGTTTTGAAATCGAAGATGTCTTTAAGAAGTGAAGAGGGAAAACTCCATTGGTTTTAGCCAAAGCTTCGAGTTTCAATGATTGGTGAAAATATGGGAGGAGAGAGAGAATTTGTTTGAACCCAATAAAGGACACAATTCAAATGTTGAACTCACTTTTATCCTCTATAACGAGTAAACCATTCTGTGCTTCAAGATGAGATACGGTTTGTCTCAGTTCTTTCTTGATCACATTTTCATTTGGCTGTACTAATGTGTTGATGAGTAGTGAGGATGTTTGTTCCATCAACTGTCTGAAACAGGAAGAGGACTCGGCATATTTGTGCTTAAATCACATAAAAAAGACCAAACACTGACAAAAATCAACACTAACGAAGACAAAAGCTGCGTCATGAAAGCAAAATCAAGGTAGGACATCACTCAAGAACACATTTGGTACGGCAATAAATAGAAGGAACCAGACAGAGATTCTGTCGGCAACCATTTTCTCTGGCAAAGGCAATGTACAACCCAGCAATCTTAGTACAAGCAGAACCTGTATTATCTATGCAATCCTCCATGGATTCATGTATTGGGAAGAAGCATCTTGCAGTGGTTAACACTCGCATCCTGTTGACCTCGGCTGACTGCTGTTTACAATGTCGATGGTGTCTGGCAAGTATCTGCAAATTTGCGGAGCATTTGAAGAGCAATACAAACAAGACTATGCTAGCATTATCATTGGTACTCAACTGATCCAGACACATTGACAAATACCCACATGCATCGTCTCATCCATTTGATATCTAGCCATCTTTCAGTAAACAACAAATCAAAGAAATTCATCCATGTTATAAGGTACAAAAACTTTACGAGAAATCTCTTAGAACTAGACAGCAAATGAAACAGTACACTATAGAGATAGATTTTAGTGTGCCAGATTGTTTGTGCAGGTGTCGGATTTATCAACAGGCTTAGAGTTATAGACAAAAATTCTAAGTTTTGAGTTACAGCTCAGCTACTGAAAGATGCATATTTATAGATGACATGCCAACTATACCATGATAGTGGAGCAACTAGGTGTCGTGACAAGACAAGAACATACCCTAAGGCCAACCAAAATAATATTAGTCATGTTCAGTTTTTATAAGAGAACCGACAAAATAAGGATAATGTGTCAAAGGATCCACAGGCAGACACAAACCCAGCTCATAAGATTCTCACTATGCTTGTCAAAGGGAGCAAGGTTCATATAGGAACTTACAACTCTTCTTCCTCACCGCTTTTCAAGGCATTCTTAGCTATGCACTGAAAAGCTTCCTCCACGTTGACACCTTCCTTGGCAGATGTCTCAAAATATGGGATATTCCCCTTTGAGGCACACCAAGCTCGAGCTTTTTTCTCTGATACCTGAAATCATATATCAGAATGCTGTCAACCCAACTTCCATACACCGTTACTTGAGCTAAAGAGAGAAGCTTAGAAAGCAAACTTAGAAAGTACCACTCTGCTGTTTCCACCATCCACATCAATTTTGTTTCCTATGACTACAAATGGGAAATTCTCTGGATCTGATGGACTTGCCTGCACAAGGTTTGAAGCTTGTTTCAATGTCAAAGTTGTCAGGTCTGCTGATGATTGTAAGGGAAGTGAAGGAGAAGCAACTCTCAATCCAATTTTAGCTTTAAAGACAAACCTGGATAAGGAACTCCTCCCTCCAATTGTTAAGATCGTCAAATGACTTCATAACGTTAACATCATACACAAGAACACAGCAGTCAGCACCTCGATAGAAAGCCACTCCAAGACTTTGGAATCTTTCTTGACCAGCTGTATCCCAAATCTTCTCAGACAAAAGAAGACATACAAGATACCAATCAGTGGATGCACAAAATTGGCAGGAAAAATAATAAAATCACATTGCTGAACAAAAGATCAACTGATTATGTTGAGAATAATCAGTTGCAATACCAAGCATTGCTGATGGCCAGAGGCCACAATGCAGACCTATTCATCCCATTGTAGTTGTGGCCAGTGTCTGAGGGACATTAGGTGGGTGTAACACTGTTAAAGAGAACTCCGAAGCATTGGAATAGCACCTCGAGCTATGGAGTTCTAAATATGCTATTCCTAAATAGGACACACATGCTTGTCTCACAGGCTTACGGTGCTCTCACCTTTCCTGCTGAGCCACACCATGGTAGGTCTGGGAATGGGACAGCACTTACTGTGCAGACCGCATCGAATTCCACACTCAGCAGCATTCTAGCAACATATGATATTTCTCATGCACGAATTCCACATGCACAGGTGCTTGTGCAAAGTCTACAAACTAACTGTGCAGACCGCATCAAATGGAAATAACTCAATAAGAGGCTCCGACGTGTCTTTTGCCAACAAAGAGATTCGAGTTTATGGTTCCATCCTCACTTTTTGCACAGTTGTTTCCCTGAAGTTTATCCCAAAGCAACAGAGAATCACCCTACATTCCGTCGTACCCTTGATTAGATAGACAGCTTCACAGTAAAAGCTAAACCTTTCATCCTTGCTCAAAAGAAACCGTGATGAGATCTCTTTGACTAACTTCGTGGCTGAAACTAGGGGACTAAACCTCTCCAATTAACCTTTTCCTCCACTTTTTTTGGAAAGACAAGGACAAGAAGGCACACGTCCAGGGATGACAAGTTTATGGTTCCATCCTCACTTTTTGCACAGTTGTTTCCCTGAAGTTTTTCCCAAAGCAACAGAGAATCACCCTACATTCCGTCATACCCTTGATTAGATAGACAGCTTCACAGTAAGAGCTAAACCTTTCACCCTTGCTCCAAAGAAACTGTGATGAGATCTCTTTGACTAACTTCGTAGCTGAAACTAGGGGATTAAACCTCCCCAATTAAACTTTTCCTCCACATTTTTTGGAAAGACAAGGACAAGAAGGCACATGTCCAGGGATGACCCTCTCTCATGTGCTGGGTACTGAAACTTGAACTTGTCTATACAAAAGACGAAAGCAAAACGCCTCAAGGAAAATTTTTTATCCATAGTTTTGACATAATGGACAAAAAGTGTTCAGCTGAAAATGACTGCCTCCCACCCTTAACACCCCCCCCCCCTCTTTCTTCTCTTCTCCTCTCTCCAAATTTCATACCCATATTAACATGCGTAACTTAAAAGGCAACACATATCAGATGTCTTCAGGGAAAATCACTATAACCGAAGCGAACATGACAAATAATGCATGAAATTGTTTGTGGTCAAAATGAAATTAAGCATGTTATCGTAGTATAGCAGTAGTTGTCACTGACCTGCAAGGTGAAGAGCCTATCTTCAAGCTGAACTTCCTTGGTCAAGAAATCTGCTCCAATAGTTGCTTTATACTGATTACTGAACTTCTTATTTACATATCTTAAAAGCAACTAAGGCAAACATCCTCAAAAAGAAATGAGACCGGGATAGCTGGCTACCAGAAAGTAACAACTACTCCTTAAATAAACAAAAGGGGTTATCCAGATGAAGAAATAAAAGAAAACCAACGTTTTGACACCCTTGGAGCAGGAGGAACAGGATACTGGTTCATCAAAGAGGTCTTCCCGACCCTGCAAATCACAGGAAAACCAAACTCAAATTTGGTTTCACGTGAACTCAAGGTGTAATTGGCCAAAAAATGAAAAAGAGACACAAAAAACCACTTTAATTGGCAGAGCACATTCACCTAGGAAGTCTGGCCGATCTAAACTAACAAAAAATAGTTCCTTATCAAGAACGACACTTTCCGCGGAGAAGTTCCCGCTAAAAGAACCAGAGAAGGGAATTGTTTGTCAATTCCTAAGCTACAGCGTCCATCCATAAAACCTCCGACAAACAGAGCTTCTCCAAAGCAATTCTCGTCCTCCCTACACCCTGCGACACCTGGACTACATCAAACCCACCCACCCCCCCCCCCCCCCCCCCCCCCCCCCCGGGCCCCCCCGGGGCGATTGTCTAACCAAATCCAAGTTTATGTGACAACGAACAGCCCCTCGCTACATTCTCGAGATGCAGACCCGCATAGCACCTGCGGTGCGCGCCCACCCCCCCCCACAACCGTAGATGAACCACACAGACATCGATCGCGCAAGCAAACACGAGAGTGAGCACCCAAAGAAAACCATCAGACAGTTCCGCAATGCGGAGCAACAGGGTGCGAGATAGAAGCGAGCGACGGACTCACCCGCTGTCCCCAAGGATGATGACCTTGAGGAGCGTTCTTCTGCGGGATGGCATCGCACGGTCTCACACAAGAGAGAGAGAGTCGTGAGCTTCGCGGTCGGCGAGAGACACCACCTCGACCTGCTCGCGACGAGGAGGCAGAGAGAGAGGGGGGCTTGTCGGTTTCTCAACTGGTTCTCGGATCTTTCCAGTGGCCTCCTGTGGAATTTAGCGGAAGGTGCCCCGCTGTGGCACACCTGTAAAAATGTCGTGATTTTATTTTATTTATAGGCTTCCACCAATTTCTTTAATATTTTTTTTAAGTTAGATTGACTCGATTTGACTTTTAATGACGCACCACACCTGGAATATTCCATGGATTATAGAAAAATAGGAAATCCCTTTTTTTTTAAATCCCTTCTTATCCTTTTAAAAATGTTTTTATTTTTAACGAGGAAGTGGAATAAATAACTTTTCAAGTAAAAGCCCGAGTAAACAAACCCCGTGTTGACACCTAAATTCTAAACTTTTATTTTTGTTTTCTTTTACATAAAAATTAGAGACTAACCTTAGTCTCTACTAAAAACGTCGGCAGTCGGAAGCTACAGAAAATGGCCGATTTCCCTTTTGTGCAACCTCGGGAGTCTGCTGGGGCTTTGGGACGCGGAATAACACTGATTGATGCAAGTTTTTTTTTTGAATCCATCTTCAGGCTTGACAGATCTGCAAAGCCGAGGAAGGAGGAAGAAGCGCCTGTTGCGCTGCTCTGTGCTGCGCTCCTGCTAGGCCTCTGTCAGACCGGTTCAATTGAATCGGAGGACGAAAAACAAGCCGGTTCGGCTCAATTTTGACCTTTTTTCAAGGTGATAGAGCCGGTTCCTTGACCTAGATAGACAATCGATCCCTCTAGTGGTAGCGACTCGGCTCGATTAAATTTAAAAATTCCCGAGATCGAATTTTTTGAGCAAATTGACAGGGTTTTCTTGTGGTCGGAATTGACCCATAGAAAAATTAGAGTGCCCAAATGCATATGGGATGAAAAAAAAAAATTGAATATTTTTTCCAGATTTTTTTGACACCATTTGGTATTTTTTCTAATTTTTGGCTATTTTTTTTATAAAAAGAAATTCCAGAAATTTCGGAAAAAATTCGAAAAATATTTTTTGCTCAAAATTGGTTCCTTATGCTTGGCTGAAGGTTCCAAAGTAGATTTTTGATTTTTATGATTTTTTCTTGATTTTTAATTAATTTTCTAAAAAAAGACTGATTAAAAATCAGGTGTTAACAAGTTCCACTGAACTTTTCTGGCTTTTCCCCATGAGCGAAAATAGCCGCAATAGAAGTCGTTGATGTTGTAGCCATTTCTATTACAAAAATAGAAATGATTGAAAAGATAAGTATACAAACACACACGAACGACGAAGACAGAATTTGTCTTAAGATTGTTGTCGACTAAGTGTTCGTGCGAGCAAATAAAGTTGTTAGACAAACCTGAAATACATAGCGGAGACGAGCAATTGAATTGTAAACGAATTATCCGAGCCCAACGAATTCACGTTGTGTCCTTAAGGCAAATTTGTTCCCTCAACCGGTACCCAAGGTTCTTGGATAATTGCCTCCCAGGATAAAACAGATCGCCTTTCTCTTTGAAGCATTACTTAATCAAGAGAATATGTCGAACGCAACTTTGAAAATGTTCGCACAGAGAATGACAGTGAATGAATGAGGATTAATTTCGAAACTAGAAGGAATGTAATTGTTATGTTCAGAAAAATCGAATGTATTAAAATAGATCGAACCGAAGAGTTACGAATCATACTCGTTCGGTTATTAAAAAATGAATAGTCATGAACCGAATCAATGTCGATGTTCGGTTATTACCAAATCAATGCCTTTGTTTGGTGTTTGGTTATTGACGAACCCGAACCGATAGCTTGAAGAGAGATGACGAACGGACATCATCCGAAAAATAAAAAATTTCAAATGAACAATGTTTATTCGAAAAAAAAATAATGGGCTTGACCAGGCTGGACGGGTGGGCGGCGGCGCACATGTGGGCCGATCCAACTTTGTGTAGGTCCTCTCTCCTCCACAAAAGTGGGTGTCCATTGGGGCCCAAACCCATTAGAGAGGTTCCTTTATTTAAATTCATTGACATCTTCTCTTCCATCCTATGTGAGACTAACTTCACCCACTATTCTCATTCATACTCTATGGGATTTGGATATCTAAATCCCAACAAATGTGTCACGTGCCTACAAGTTTGGGATTTTTGGTGTTTCAAAAAATAATTTGGTATAAATGTATCACAGGGTTTGGTGTCACAAAAAAATTTGGAGTAAAATGTGTCACACATGTACAAATTTGAGATTTTTTGTGTCACAACAAAAAAGTTTTTGAGTAGATGTGCCACACAGGACATAGCATATGATTTTTTGTGATTTTTCGCAAACATGAATAATTCACACCTTGCAAAACAACGTAAACATGCACATGCTCCTTTATACCATTCTTAAACAAAAGATGGTCGCTTAAAATCATGGTAAGCGAAGTCTCTTGCCAAACAGAAGTCAATAAATATTGAAGTTAATATGAATACCACATGCCACGGGGCATGAGAAAAATATGTTATGGACCATGTGCCAATAATTCAAACTTCCCAAAGAAACAACCCTCAGCAAATCGAGTATCCGAGGCTTTGTTTGTTTCACGAAAAAAAAAAATGACTTGGAAAAAGTTTCCCTAAAAGTAATCGCTTGCATTATTTATAAGTAATACAAGCGATCATATTTAAAATGTTTCCAAATCATTCATTCTTCGCAAAGCAAACGGAACCTAAAATAAAAACTTTTTGCTGTCGATAAGGCTTCAAAAATAGAATTGATAGCCAAGAGACAACACAAAAAATTCACATGATTCAGCCGAATGCCTATGTTCATTGGCGAATGATAAGGGTAAAGATTTATTCCTCGGAGTACAATCAAAGAGAAAGGCGAAAGATCTATGTGGGTTCATATTTAGGGGGCCAAAAAAAAAATGAATAAGTAAAATCTGCAATTTTCAAAAGAAGACCTATCAACGGGCCAGTTTGGTCTGCGCATACAAGCTGAAGGGCCGTTCCAGCAGCTGTTCAGCATCAAGGAAATTTGCTGGATTTGCACCTTGTTTGGTTGCCACCATTGTTTCAACTCATATTTGCCATGGTGACGTGAGAGCAATTCTATCTCAGGGGTTAAATGTTTTGTAAGAAACAAAGATCGAGTTAAAATGGGTCCACATGGATTTGACCGGGACCCATCTTTGACATAAGGGTGATCAAAATTAAATAAAACAAATAAGGGCACTGCCTCCATCAAATTAGGCATAAGACTGAAAATTAGTTTGTAGAGTCATCCTGGGCTACGTTTATCTTTCTTAAAATGATTTTTCATACTGTATGTGGGATGACTCGAGACAAGTGCTTGCACCATGTTCCATTTTCTTGTAAATCTTGATGCGAAGTTTGATAATTAGGTTGTGTTTAGAGGAAACTTGTTTAACCGTTATGAGATTAGGACGCTCTCTTTGATACATAGGCTCAGGCCCTATCCTTCAATATCGAAGAAAACCTAGTAGCTAAAACGAAGTATCTGTGATTTTTTCAATTTGGAATAATTAATTGTGATGTAATGTCGGCGTTGGTTCCTTTTAATATTTTCTTTTGTCAAACAAAAAGAATACTAAAATTAAAGAGAAAAAGGAAATTTTAAAATTTGACGGGAGAATGCACGTGATCAATGGCATCAAAACAACTGAAATTAGAGCCCCAAGGTCGACATAAATAATTCTTGACATAACAATGTTAACATGCACGTGCTCCTTGATTCCTTTCTTAACCAAAAGATCCAAAAGATGACTACCTAGGATATCAAAAGCAGTGAATGGGGTCTAAAGCAAAATTGCATTCAAATTAAAAATATTTTTCATGACTCGCTTTCTGAGGATACCAGAAGTTGAACAAGCATAAAATCATCATAAGAGCCGCCTGGAAAATTGGACATATACATTTAATTAGCAATTTTCGCGATTTCCGATAGACTTCCCGTATAAGAGCCGCCTAGAAATGGGGAAATGGCACGACAGTAAGTGAAAATGCTATTGCTTTGTTTATACATGTGCGGTTGGCATCCGCGATGTGAGATTGTTCTCCAGCGAAAGTTTCGCAGAATTGCTAAAAAAAGTGATGTGACATTTACTTCTTCGGAAAAGCTAAAGTCTTGATGTCTGACAATATTACTTACGGTTATCAAGGACGGTATAATCTTAACCGTAGATCCTCACACTATTATTGCGTATTTTATATAAAATACTTATTAATTGAGAAATCGTGTGATGAGAAATAATTGGCAGCACCATCAAACTGTGTGATGTTAGCAGCTTTCATCTTTCATATTATACCACGTTAATAGGACAAAGCGCACAAGGTTAGTTGCTCAAAATATTTCCATTCTTCGAGGTTGCCAAAGTTAGAAGCCCGAGGAAAACATAAGTAATTCCCATCTAGACAAATATCAAAATCAGTTCATGGGGATAAAACAAAATTTGTATTCGGTACGCATTAAAGAATCTATTTCATGCCTCGTTTTTTCAGGACACGAGGAGTTGAATAAGCATGACATAAGACATATCTTGGCAGCTGTGAAGATTCCTGACAAGTTAAGGCCAACATCTGAAAATGGGGGAGTAGCACGCCAGTAAATGAAAATGCTATTGGTTGGCTTGTACTCCGAGGACCTTTTGCGTGATTTTTTTTTCTCTTTTTGCTGGTGGATCATATCGTATAAGTTAAGCATTATCAAGGATTGAAGAAATAAGACAACTTCTTCATCGTATATACTTTATTTGAACATTCTCGACTCTGTTAACGGTTAAGTAGAGTCTTTTATTCTTCCATCTTCTTCTATAAATATAATCTTTTCTCTGGTGTTGTGTGCGGTCGTATGTTTTGATGTAATTATTGAAAGTAGTCGTTGAACATTATAACCCTTCACTATAAAAACTGATGTTTAATATATATATATATATGTACACATATATATATATATATATGTATATATGGGCGACAAATAAACTGGCATCCAGGTGGGGTTGTTAGAGAGATTGTAATGTGACTGTGGATAAAAGAGTTCTACATAGGCAAGCTGGAAGGAGACTTTTTGGCTTAGATATGAGAGCATCCATGTAAGTGTTGCTAGAAGGCATGCCCTTTCGAGTCGACATTTCGCATTGGATAGGGCCGATTGGATTCAATCTTGACTGCTCTTGAGTGCTTGAAAAGTTGTGATAAGCAATTTTGGAATTTCTTTTTGATAGATGTTAACTTTTTGGACAAATACGTTTGTTGAAAGTGTTGAAAATATGCCTTGAATTTGAGCCCATTGACAAAACCCAATTCAAGAGGGTTTCCTAATATGAATTGATGCTATTTGGGGTTGGATTTCTAGTTTGCGGGGGTTTCCTATTTCGGATTCAATTCTTTTCCATATACAAGGGATGGGAGTTCTTCATGAAAAGCATTCAAGAGGAGCACTTGGCTTCGACAATCAATAGTGAGAAGTGCTTGTGAATTACATCCCAAGTATTTGAGGCCGTGAAAATCTTATGCTAAGACTTGTATAATTCTTTTGTAGGATTAATGGATTATTTCGCGAGAATTTTCTTTTTTTGAATATTATAGGGAAGAAAATCGTAGTTCACAAGAATTAACCCAAGTAGCGTTTCTGAAACTTATATGTTCGGCCAATTTAGGGGGTTAAAAACGTAAATTGTCACTCTAGGATCCATAATGTCCAAACGGAGACCAGCCAACGAACTGGCTTGGTGAGCGGATAGAGGCTGAAGAACTTCCCAACAAACAACCCTCAGCAAACTGAGTCTCTAAAATGAAAACTTTTTGCTATCAAAAGGCCATTAGAATGGAATTGGGAGCCAAGAGACAAGAAAAGAAATTTCTCGTATTCTCAGGGAATGAAAATAGTTAACAATATAAATTTTACAATGAATGGATCGCAGATATAGGGAGATAGTTTTTTTCGGAATTAAAACTCATGAGATAACAATTTTATCGTTGCTTTCAAAGAATTGCTGTGGAATTGCTGTGAGTTTGAGTTGGGTGGGATTGGATTAAGCATGAGTTTGATTTGTATCAGGCCAAAGATGAATCGCTAAAATTATATCACTTAAATATAAGTTAAATGAGTTAATTTGGATAAGAACTATTTACTAACCATTTCAATCGGACCGCACTCTTTGGTTTGACTGGTCCATTCCCCAGCAAAGTCTCGGACAAAGCCAAAAAAGTGTTATATGACTTTTTCTTCTCGGGAAAAGCACAAGTATTGATGTCGAATGACTCTACCTGTATTTACTAAGCTCATGGGCTGGATATTCCACATACATCATGAGCAAGCAACAACAAAAAAAAAAGTGCAGATGAGTTCAATGCGCATAAAATCAGAACAATTACTTAGCTGCTGTAAAGATTCTTGAGAAGTCAAGATTAACATGTGAATGATAAAATACCATCCATAGAAGATAAAATATCGGAATGAAATGCATTAGAATGGGGTTGATGGTGAGACAGATACATTTAATTAGCAATTTCGCAATTTCTCATGCTTATTATGGACAGCAACCAGGACAACACTAATATAAACATTTTGATAAAACAATGTAAAACATGCACGTGCTCCCTACTACCATTCTTAACCAAAAAGATGGCTACCAAAAATATCAAAATCAGTTAATGGGGGACATCATTTAAAAATCTATTTCATTGACTCATTTTCTGAAGACAAGATGAGTTGAATAAGCATAAAATCAGAATAACTTTTTAGATACAACAAAGACTCCGGACAAGTTAAGATCAACATGTGAATGATAAAATGCCATCCATAAAAGATAAAATTGTGGAATTAAATCAACCAAATCGATTATTGGCTGGTTGCCTTTTGTCATCATCTAAAAATAGAATTGATATCATAACAAGCGGAGTCACTGGCCAAAGAGAAGTTCATATGGAACTCGTAAAAATACATCACTGACGACTTTTCATCAACATAAACCATTTAGTATATCGTAAATATATACTTCTGAACTGAAACATGCAGTGCAGACCAGAACCATAAATATCTACACTGATCTCTCTTGTACCGAAGGTTTCGAACCCATGTTGCTTGAAGGAGTACAGGCCCATTTCATGCTGCAATATCCTATACAAAATCATATCAAAGCTACTTGCAAAAAGAATAACTTGTATTGTTGCACGGAACAAGCGATCGAACAACAAAATAGACAGAACAAGAAAGTAAATCGGACATTAGATTTACATGGGTCGGTCGTATAGACCTACATCTATGGGGAGAGTAGCAACGAATTTCACTATAAGACAAGCTATCTAACAGAGATTACAAACCACGCTCCAATCACTTAAACACTCTCAGTGTTTTTCAGCCTCCAATTATATCCAATAATGCAGACAATGTTTAGCCCCCAATTTCTCACGAAATAATCTTTCAATCGCGCAAAGGAATTAAACAAATCTTAAACTCACAAGATTTAATCGGCTTTGACACTTGAATATCTGTTGTAATTTCACAGGTACAGCAGCCATGGATGTCACGCCATGAACATTTCCTCGCAAGTGAAACCTCAACTGCAGCGGCAAGACAGGACATGTAGATTCACTGTATCAACAACGGCGTGTTTTCTTGCGGCAAAAGAACAACCCATATATACGCATCTATAAGGCAATATTAAGATAACCTTTCTTGAAGAAAGCTCCCGCACGGAAAGGAAAGTTTCAAAGTCTGGTCAACTTTCCTTTTTTCTTTGTTATTTCTTAGTTGAGTACAAAAGAAAAAAAATGTGAACGGTGATCGGATAATAATCCAGAAAATAAATCAAAATAGAAAAGAAAAAAGAGAGGTTATCCTAATTTTTTTTTTTTGGGTTGCTAACATCTCCCGACTAGGTCTCCACTATTGGTAAGGCAGTCATATTTCCTTCACCTAAAAGAGAACTTAATTCTAATTTATCAATCCTTTCCGTTTTCTCTCTTTCGTTCCAGTTTTCACAACCAAGAAAGCACGTACTCCACTTCCACATGGTAGATAAATTTATTCAATAAGTTCAAACTCAAGACATAATTTTTACAATCTCCACCTTGACTCAACTTTTGAGCCAAGTCACAATCGTTTTGCCAATAGTTTCAAACTTTGCTACTACTCTCCGTACAGTTCAATGGGCTCAACCACCACAAATATCTTCCAAGTCCAAGCCTAACTTGAACTTCACCATAACTATTGACCTCATTAGAACGCCAACTGCACATGTACCTTTAACTGCTCCACAAGGACTTTCTGACATAATCTCCTCAACCACAGATAAAGTAAAACCATCATTGCATTGATATTTGTTAAGAGACCGAACACGTACCTTGTCAATATCAGCAATTACATCAACCGTTAGCTTTACAGGCTCCACCTCGCTATAAGCACCATCCGTGTCGATTATTTTGCTAGGACTTACTATCGCGGGAATTTCTAGTTGCAACTCCATCTCAAGCTGAACATCGTCCAAATCCGTATGAACACTACTATAATCACTCTTACCAAGAAGTAATGGAGACCTATCAAATGTAACTTCTCTACTGATAACAGATGAGTTTAATTCCGGGCATCATAATTGATAACCCTGCTCACCTTGTGTATAGTATAGAAATATGCACTTTCTTTTCCTTCCATCGAGCTTACCATCATTAACTCGAACATTACATGGATAATCAAATATTCTAATAATAGAATAATCAGCAACGTTATTTAACCACACTTCTTCAGGAGTCCACCATTCAATCGTAGTCAATGGGGATCTATTTACAAGATAGCTCGCCATACTAAGCCCATCCACAAGAATCTCCTAGCCATACTAGCACTAGAGAGCATTTTATGGGTCATCTCTAGTAATGTTCTCCTCATCAATTTGCAGCATGTTGTGGTTTATTGGTACTATTGCGGTGTCTCAATATGCCATCCTTTATGCAAAATTCGTTTAACAGGTCCAAGTAAAACTCCATGCTTTTGGCAGTCTGCACATACTTGATCGTTTCCCAGTCTCCTTCTCAATCCAAGCTCTCAATCGCCTAATCCTAACAATAGCATCAAACTTGTACCTAAGCACAAACACCCATGTCCTCCTCGAGTAGTCATCCATAACTGCTCACACAAACTGGCACTCTTCCTTGAAGGAAACTGTGACATCCTGCGAACATCCAAGTGAATTAATTCTGCAATTTCTGTGGTTTCTCTAATAGTCGCACTAAACAGCACTTTACGCCGCTGATCTAAATCACAGCACCTACATACATTCAATTTGTCAGCAATATAACCACATAATAAATTTCTTTCACTTAGAACCTTCAAGCTTTTCTCGCTTGTGTACCCCAAACAGATATACCACAATTCAGACTCTCGAAAGATGCATCCAATGTCTCCGCAGTGAAATTTATCACTATCTCACCTTGAAGCTCATGCATGCCATTGGGCTTGATTCCTTTTATTATCACCAAGACACCTCGAATAATTTTCAGAACTCCGCATTTTGGCAAACCTCGACACCCAGCTGAATCCAAGTACTCAAGGAAATTAAATCTTTCTTCAACTCTGGAACATGCCTCACTCCAGTCAATGTCCTTACAATATCATCATGCATTCTAATTCTAACATCGCCAACATCTACAACATCACATTCAGCATTGTTCCCCACTGCATTTTACTACTATTCATGCATTGATAAGTAATAAATCAGTTACTGTTTGGTGTAGCATGAAAAAACAACCAGAATTCATAATCCATCCACGAAACGACGAATCCTCAATGACAGATGAGACAAAATCAGCATTATCCAAATACAGCCAGCTACAGCTGCAACATCATCCGCGGATTCACTCTAGCTCCCTTACCCTTCTTATTTTTCAGCTTAAGGTAATCCCTTCTAAGATGGCCCCTCTTGCCACAATTCCAGTAAACAGCACCACCATTCTTATACTGGCGACGTATGTTCAAGTTTATATTACTCCTGCTAACACGAGTACCAATTCTTTCTCTATTTTCACCAACTAAAGCAGTAGATATAGAATTCGCCAGATTCTCTTCTACAGATGTCCTCACTCATAATTAAATCTCGAATCCCATCAAACGTTAAACTTGTTAATCTAGATGAATTACTAACAGTAGTAACAATAGTATTCCAACTATCAAGTAATAAGGATAATAGAATCAAAGCACATACCTCATCTTCAAAATCAATATTAATTGAACTCAATTGATTAATGATCACATTGAATTCATTGATATGATTAGCAACTAACGCCCTTCATTCATCTTTAGATGCTGCATCAACTTCAGCTGCAAAACAGGACATGTAGATTCACTGTATTAATAACGACATATTTTCTTGCGGCAAAAGAACAACCCATATACACGTCTAAGTCAATATCAAGATAACCATGCTTGAGGAAAACTCCCACACACGGAAAGGAAAGTTTCAAAGTCTGCAAATTTCCTTTTTTTTATTATTTCTTTAGTTGAGTACGTGGAAACTAATTTGTCAGTCCTTTCCGTTTTCTTTTTCCTTCGTTCCAGTTTTCACGACTAGGAAAGCACGTATTCCCAATTTCACATGGCAGATAAATTTATTCAATGGGTTCAAACTCGAGACATAATTTTAACATGTATTCTTCCTTCGATTGTTGGCCTCCACCAAACTACTTGTCATAAGGGAAGACAAATTTCAGAGAATATTTACTATGCCAAGAACTCTTGCATGGACTACCATTAAGGCAAACAAAAGTAAACGATTGGCAACAAAATCGATCTCATGAAAGCTTATGAAATGGTAAAATGGGATGCTGTTCGCAGGGTTCTGAAAGCTATTAATACCCCACAACATTGGATTGATCTGAAAATGAATGCTTACTATCCCAAAGTCCAATTAACCTCAATGGTGAACAGGTTGGGTATTTTGCAAGCACCAATGGGCTATGACAAGGTGACCCCCTTTCTTATATCCCTTTGTCTTGGTTATGGAGATTCCTAATAGAATCATCAATTGGGAAAATTGCTACCTCATCTTTTAAGTTCCATTGGCGTTGCAAATCGCTAAGGATTACTCATCTATGCTTTGCTGATGACCAGTTCTTATTTCCTCAGGGAGATGTAAACTCTATCTCTGCCTTGTTGATGCACTTGATGATTTTGCGATTCTTCCCAGACTTAAGTTTCACCAGACAAATGCATATATTTTTCTCTGGGTGTCCGAGGATGGAAAACTCCTTATACTGGATCACACAACGTTCTCCACAAGCACCCCCCCCATAAAATACTTCTGTGTTCCACTTGTTACGCGAAGGCTCAACACGTAGATTGCAAGGGTTTGATGGAAAGGATATTCCATTAAAGATGTATGGGGCATGAATCATATAAGCTCTGCAGACAACTTCAGTTGGCTAAATCAGTCCTTTTTCCATTTGTACTTACTGGATATAAATGTTTCTCCTCCCAAAGAAAACTATCTACGAGATGAAAAGAAGATTAGGCAATTCTTATGGCAAGAAACAGAAACTCAACTCACAAATCCCACAAAGTTGCGTGGAAAGTAGTGCTCACCAAAAAAGGAAGGATGACTAGGCCTGCTTGATTTTGAAAATCTGGAACAAAGTATCACTAGGCCACATGCTCTGGAGCCTCACCAATCATCCATCCTCATCCCTATGGAGTACTTGTGTTCATCACGTTAAATACAAAGGTACCCTCATCATGCAACTCGACATTAAGGGTAGCATGGCTTGGAATTGGCGATGTATTCTCATGTTGAGATTTGCTCTAGCACCTATCATGTCTAGCCAAATATATTGTTGCAAAGAGCTATATAAGGAATTCAGGTAGGAGGGACGGGCTATGGACTGATATCACTTGATTTGGACCAGTGGCATTAACAAAACATTACTTTATTGGCTAGCTTGTTTGTAGAGATGGCTACCGATGGCAGTAGCCACATCAAGATGGCTATCTTCATTGATACTAAGTACAATTTTTGTATATGATTGGTATAGAAGAAAAAACCACTTATTCTTGGAGTGCACCTGGACCAGCAATATATGGCGCATTATCCTCGCACAAAATGGGATTTGACATTCCGCAAGAGGTTTAATGTAGAACTAAATGGTTGATCAGAGCCACCAAGGGCAAAAACTTAGAGGCGAGGCTCCTCAAGTTGTCTTTCTTCGAGACTATCTATTGCATTTGGATGAAATAGAACGTAGACGGTTTCAAAAAAAGTCAATTGAGGCTCATCTTCTATTGGCTAGGATTCATAGGGTTGTAAGGGGTAGGGCGTCACTCCACCAGAATTGTAGAGCTTCCCAGATAAATGTTCTACTAGCTATTGTATGGAGACTTCCTTCATCCATATTCTCGCATAATTAGTCTCTTTGTAATGCTAAGGGATTCCCTAAACTTTTGTACCTCATCTGATTAATGATACTCACATATTTATAAAAAAAAGGTTTTTTGGGCAAATGGTGTTATCCATCATTCTACTCTAAGAAATGGTCAAGAAAAAGTTTTTTGGGTTATGAAGATGTGAAAGCACCTTAAGTAGGAGTTCAAGTTTCCTTAGTCTTCTTGGATATGTCAGTGAAGACTTGGTGTGAAGCCTTGGAACTACGTTGGTAGTTTTTCTTAGATCTCCCTCTCTCGGAGCCCAGGTATCATATATGCGTCCAAAATAAAGAGTCTTGAATACTAGAAGAAAAGCACTAAGCAAGCCGGATTTGGTGTATTATAGGGTATTTGCCTTTCCTATAGATTCTTACGAGGAAGGCGATTCAGTTGTTCAAGAACATGTTTTGCTTCATGAGCCTTAATGACAAGGAATGCATTTTTGCTATGGTAATAACTTTCTTGGCACTTTAACAGATGAAGGCTGGAAGACCATCATCCTTTAGAGACTACAAGTGTAATAGGAGCATCCATCCAGCTCACTTCCAATAGAAAATGAGGCAGGCGATAACCATGATGGAAGCGTGTAAAGGTTTCCTCGGCTGACACTACTATGTGTGGTGTTCAATAGGTCATGCTGTAATTGGTGAAAGAAGTCATGCTAAACTGGTTTATTTATATGATATTTTGTAATCAATCATTTCTCATTTGAGGAGGAACAATAGTATTTCATTGCTACAAATATAGATGAAACTTCTCCCACGGGGAAATCAAACCCTTATAGTATAGTGAAGCTAGCCTAAGGAATGATATTAAACTAACCCACCTTTTTTCTTTTGACCTTTTGACAAATAGGAAATTCTGGATCAAATCCGGATATCAGAAAGATTACCATATATAACAGAAAATTTCTCTGCTGATTCCTTCCAGTCGAGTCTCTCGAGGATTTCATGTGTTCGATGATATAAAGACATTACAATCATAAAAATATAGAGTTCATATTTTTTTTTATCACTTAACTTTTTTCATGGATTCTATTGTTCAACAAATGATTCACATAAAGTGACATACTTTGCGGTACACTAGAGTTGTAATTCACTAGTTATTCCAACGTTTGCCAAATCTGAGGAAAAAAAAAACAGAGGTTCTTAATAATATTGTCTTTATCCTATTTTATACTCAGCACCTTTGAGATTTTGAGAAGAGTTGCTCTTAAAAGGAAAGGAGGAGCGGTTCGGTCCTACTCTTGAACTTTAGGCTAATTAAATGAAAAGCCAAACAAGGTCCAATATCGGTACGTAACTGAGAAAGATTTTTGTTATAGCTATTGCAGCCGCCCAAGTAGCTATTAGATTTGCTATTGTTTTGTCAATTTATCATTTGATAACCAGAGTCATTCCTTGATAAATGATCACTATGAGTCAAACTCAATTGGGAAATCTTTCTACTATTACATGAATCCGAGAAGACCTATTGATTCTAACAACTGATTGCAAAGTTGATCATTTAGATTTTCAATTTTCGAGCACAGGTTTTTGTCGTAAAAGAAATCAATTCTCGGTAGAACAGGAAAAAGCCTATGTGGTGGGTTCGAGATAAACATCAAAAGTATGTATTTTGTCTTCTTATTTTTTTATTGGCCAATCGATTTCTCATTCCACTGCCCTATTTAGGTATCTCAATTGAACTACTGATAAATAACATTTTATATATTCAAATGAATTCCTTCTTGAATCAAAAGAAAAGAGAATTACTACGACTCCATATCCATTTTTCATGATATTATGCATGGAAATTTTACATGAGTAATTGAGCGTGAGTGTGCTCCTGATCGGATTGCTTGAGACCAAGTCAGCAAGATCCAATTTTTACGTGCGATGGTTAGCGTTTACCCCTTTTTACCCTGAAAAAGCCGGGGCATCTTGCGTCCTCCTCAAGTGAGAAATATTGATTAAAAATATCTTCTAAAACCATGAATCAGGATCCTAATGCATATAGAGACCTATTCATAAGAATTTTTTTTACCAATCTTATTAGTAAAACCGAAGTCAACGAGGGTATACTATGAAAAAAAATTAGATCTAGTTTCATTCAAGTAACAGATTCTAGCACCCAATTTAGATGAGAGATCTTCTCCGATTTAGAGAAATCGGTCAAGCGGGGAGCTACCCTCAACTCCCTTTATATCTAAAAAAACCCCTCCCCAGAGGAAAGCAGAAGCTCTAGGATGAGTATTTCATATCATGGTTCAAGAGTTTAAATAAAATGGTGCTTTCAGCAACTCGACGTTCGTCAATAGAAAACACCATTAGTAAAATAACAGGATACCCCATTATTTTCTATTCAGTAGTAAATAAGCTAATGCAAAAAGGACAAAGTTACTCTGCAAATGGTCATCCCCTGAGCCAAGTTATAAGAGGCCCTGCAATTTAAGCGATTGACATCACAGCTTCAACCTTCTAGGAAAGTAGAAAATCTCTTTTGCATTCTCTGTTTACTCTGTGGTTGAAAGACTGCAACCAGGACATCAACCCATTGGCAGCGCAAGTACCTCTTCAAACATAAGGTACGAGTTCACGTTCCAGCCTAAATAAAATATGGTATAGGCGATGCTGGGACTTGCCTTTCCTCATGGTTCTTTTTCTTTGCTTTATCATTGAACAAACATAACCCCGACCTTGACTAGGGGAAAAGGAAAAGAGAAAATCAATATAAGGACCTTTTGCTCACTCACATATGTTGAAGATATTCGTGGAAGCGAGGACCAAATCGAAGTGTTATTTCATTGTCAAATTAATTTTCAGGGCGGATCTTGATGAATTGTTCTTACCTATGACACTTTCTATGTCTGCAAGGAAAGAGTATTAACAAAATGACCTGAAAATTTCGCATCCAATGCAGGAAATATGGGAGAGATGGTCGATGGACCCCAGTACCGACCATTGGTGACAGCTGCGTTCATGGGTGACTGGGAATCTGCTGAAAGAATTATCGACAACAATCATGATATAGTGAGGGCCGAATAACAAGCAGATTCGAAACAGTGCTTCACATAGCCACTTTGAGTGCACAAGACAAATTTGTTGAGAAACTGCTTCCTGGCTTATCTGTGGAAGAGATTGAGATGGTTGATAGTGATGGCCACACGGCCCTCCACAATGCTGTCCATTGTGGAAGGATAAAGATGGTCAGGCAAATAGTTGATAGGCATGGTAGGTTGACGCAGATTCAAGATATAAAGGACGTGTTCCTTTGACAATATCTACTCAGCAAGCTTCTACGCATAAGGAGATTGCCTGGTTCCTGGCGAAAAAGACATCAGACGCTGGGCAAGTCATCCTTCAGCAGTCCCTCTGCGATCAATACCATCTTAGATCTCACCTACGCTGGTCATCATGGTGATCATATATCACTCCCTACCTTAATTCCATCTGTTTTTCCCTTCAATCTAGACTTTGTTTATTTTCCTGATCAACTTTGCTGGTGAATTTGGATAGATATCACCCTTTATCTAGTTGGGAGATACCCTCATCTACTTACCCAGAAAAGAAGAAACTTATCTATACTAGGCGTGTTGGCGAGAATGCAGTCTCACTTTCTCAGCGTAACCAGGCTCGGTGTTTTGAAAACGTTGATATTCAAATGTCGGTACTTTCCTCACTGTATCCCTTCATTATTGACATCCTTCAAGAAGATCATCCTGGCTCATCACCTACTCTTTTGTATCTGACTGAAGGTATTCCGCTGACTTTAACTTTGAACCACAAGATGAACATTTAAGGAATATGCAAGGGCCAAGACATCCAGGTCGGTGTGCGTTTTTACAGTTGGGCATTATCTAATTTAGGACCTTCCATGATTTTGAACTTAAGTAAATATCATGGATTGATTCCCTCCCTACTAGCAAAGAAAACCTTAAATGATTGTTTCTTTGTAGATATTCAGGTTCCTTGACCTAGTTTTCCTTGATTAATTGCCTGAAATCGAACTACGTTGTGGATCAGCTATCCGTTGAAAACCACGTATGACTTAAACAGCATGTCTCTGCTTCAGATTTGAGCTCCTCCCATACTTGTTTTTTCGTTCGTTACATTGTCCATTATACAAGTTATACAATGTTCTTCTTGCTTTTTTTTTTTACCACTACGCTCGCATAACACAAATGTGATTTAACCTTCACGAAACCACTTCACTACCCTGCAAGCTCGGCTTGAAAGCAAGAATAATATTTCGAGAGAAATTTCATGGAAAGCGTAAAGTTAATAGAAAATAGGATGAATCAAGTTATTAGAGTACGTCTCTTTTACTTATCCTATTGCAAGAAGTTTGAGGGGGCAATTCTTTGGGTTATTTATCCTCATTCATATCTCTGTAGTAAGTCACTTGCAATCCCAACTATTAATCCATGTGAATGTGAATGTGAATGGTCTTTGTTTTGATATCTTGGGACTATCAAACATTGAGATTGTCAAGACGCCCCTAGCTATAATCTATGTAGTAAAGTATCCTCATTTCAGATACACACAATGATTTCACTTATACTAACCCAGTTCTCTCTCCTACCAATTGTAGTGCTTCGATGGCTTACAAGGTTATTTTGGAATGCTGCCAAAAGTGTAGTTACGATTCTATTTTATGAAGATACCTCCTCTGTCTTTGTTTCTGACTCTCCAATGAAATGTCTATAGCTTGTTTGATTTTTAGTTCTTTTATGACTAGAAAAATGTTGTGTTAATACCGCGAAATATCCAAACCGGTAAATGTTTGACAAATTTATCCCAAATTATTTTTTTGATCACAAAAAAACTCCAAACTAGTATACTTGTGATAAATTTATCACAAACTTTCTTTTGACCACCAAAAAATTCTAAACTAGTATGCCTATGACAAATGTATCCCAATCTAATGTGGATAATTTTTAATAATATTTTGTTGAATTGATTGAATTTTGTCACTTTTATTTTTTTTCTTCCCTTCTTCCTCTAGCCGGTCGTCGAGCCTCAGCGAGGGCTAGCGACCTTGTCTAGCCACTAGCAAGGCTCGCCCTCGCTAGCGGCGGGCAAGGCCGATGAGGTTGACCTTGCCGACCCTTGTGTCTAGCTGGTCGCTAAGGCTCGGCGACCAGCTAGAGAAAGAAAGGAAGGGAAAAGAAGAAGAGAAAAGTAAAAAAGGAATAAATAAATAAAATATCCAAAAAATATTAAATAATACTAAAAATTGTCCACGTCAAAGCTGGTCTGTCATGTAGGATGGCTAGCATCCACGTTATCGATTTTGCCTAAAATTATTCGGATGGATTCAATTGGAAAAACGTTTTAGACTCAATTGGCAAAATGTAAAAGATTAGGACTCAATTGGTAAAATTAAAAGTTTAGGATTGAATTGCCAAAAGTGCAATAAATTTATGACTTATTGGACAATTTTCCCTTGAGTCGAATACCCCAAGACCGCTAAAACAAATCCTATAGTTCCAAAACTTATTAACACCTTTTGCCCGCAGTTGCACTCATTTTGTCATCTTCACCCAACTTTGTGTGCACCTGAAATACCCATTAGCCTTGTCCGTTGTTCTTCTACTTTTTTCAAAGAACAAAAAGGAAACAGAAGTGAAGTGCCGTTGCGTATCATCAAATAATAAGTAATTTTAGAAACGGGGTCTAGTTAACTGTACTCACAATGTCATTTAGGTGTAACAAGTAAACTCGGAGGAAACATACCATTATGTGACCTCGTGGAGAAGTTTTGATATTATTAGAGACAGATAGAATGGAGGGAAAATTTTTTGACGTTGCACTGAACGTAAATAACAACGCGAAGGATTGTACTGTTAATGTGCTTTTTGGTAAAATCCGATTTTTGCCTCTTTGTTTTCATTTTCTTGTTTCTTCTTTCTTAACATTTTGTAGTTCCTTCAATCAAGACGGTTCACGAAGTAAAGCTGAGATATGTGGCAGCAGTCGAGTTGGCAAAAAAAATTTGCAGCGCAATCGCGAAATGAGAACTACGAGATCACCGAGTTTTTCATAGAGAGGGACCTGTTGTTTCACGCTATAGTCAAGGGAAACAGAGAACTGGTGAAGCTATGTATTCAGTCCTTCCCGGAGCTTATTAGGATTTCGCTTCATGGTGAGAGTTTGATGACACTGGCTGTGAAGAATCGCCAAGAAAGGATTATCTCACTCTTTTTGAAGGGAAACTCACAAAATGGGTTGTCATTAGTGCCAGCACCTACACCGGAAGAATCGCACAAGATGATGCTTGCAGCAGCAAAGTATGACTCTGATTTGGAGGCAGTAGCTTATGTCTCCGGAGCAGTTTTTGAACTGCAAAGAGAACTCCAATGGTTCAAAGTAAGTATTTTCTTTTTCATAAATATAATAACCGCGCTTAATGATAATTTTTGTAAATTCTTGATAAATTTTAAAATATGATGGCTGCACCTTTATTTGGATAGTGTTAAGAATATACATAGAACTTTCTTTTATAGCGGTCAAGTCGTAGCTGGACCAACTTTCGTGCACCTCTACTGATCCGCCTCTCTATGTGATTTTAAGAACGCACATCGGTATAATGCATAGGATTTTACTCCTAATATATTTCCAGCATTAAGACCACAAGGAAAAGAATAAACTCTCATGACATCTAAATCAACACCTTGTTGATACATATAACTATTAATTCAAGAAGACATCTCGTTAGTTGGTTTAGCTATTAAATAAGATTGTACTCACTGCAAAGAAAAAAAATGGTATCAACTCTATATTCTCTTTGTAATGAAAAAAAGGCGGACAAAATTGAGCCTTTTCTTTTCCCCATGGCAGGACTCCAACGCATCTCTCCGAGTATTTAATGAGTATAACAGAAAGAACGATATGGTCTACTAACAAAATTGGATAAAGATTTGTAGGGGAAAGATTTTGATATCATGAAGCTTTTACTATATATTTACATTTATGTCATTTCAACTCTCTATTTTCTTTAAACGTGAATTTTCACAGTCGAGATTTGAGAAGGGCAATTTAGGAATATAAAAAAGTGGAGTGATGTTGCCTATAGGAAGTCACAAAAGTGCGACCAAGGAAATGCCAACCACTTCAAGACACAGGCAATTGATACGACAGATAGTCACCACCTAAATAATTCACTTTAGGATATACGTTACCATGAAAGGTAGGTGCTCACCACTAAGGAATTCACCTCAGGATATAGGGATAGGGAATGGAACTCGCTACTCTATAGAATTCACTTCAAAAGAACCCAAACTTCAAGTTGGGGATTCTTCGGTTTAGGTTTAACATTTCGGACGAAATTACCCCCAATGTTGCTGCTGGAATATGCGAAAGTCACACATGCTAACTAGTCAACGAAGATTTAGAGGCTAGTGAGCTTGGGCCCTTATTCGAGATTAGGTTAGCTATCTTAGGTCCTTATTTGAGGCAAAGTATACTCTGAGCCTATTCTAAGAAAATGGCCTCACTTTATTCTCTTATTTAAACTTTTCCCAATTTTCAATTATTTTTGTACTTATTGTAGCTCAAGTTTCTAACTTTTTTGTGCACAGGCTGTAGAAAGTTGGCTTTTCCCCGACTTGCGTACCTTCAAACACGAGGGGAAATCATACTGGCAAATATTCACGGAGGAGCACCGACAGTTGCTTGTGAAAGGAGGGGAGTGGGTGAGGAACACAGCTCAATCTTGTATGGTGGTCTCAACTCTAAATGCCACAGTATTATTTGCTGCTTCTTACAATGTGCCTAAAGGCAATACTGGAGACCCGTCATTGTTCGGAATGGATGCTCTCAAGGTTTTCGAATTTTCAGATGCTTTAGGTTTGTTCTCATCCGTGACGGCCATCTTGCTATTCCTAGCCATCTTAACTTTGCGGTATGAGGCAAGACGATTTTCTTAAATCGTTGCCTTGGAAGATCATAATGGGCCTTTTTTTTCTCTTCTTATCCTTGGCTTCCATGCTGGGGGCCTTCGTTACAGCTTACAAGATTGTGCAGCAAAAGAGACCAGAGTGGGTCTACTATATCTTTGTTTCGATGTCACTTTGCCCCGTTATTTTGTACTTAGGACTCCAGGCTCCCCTGCTACGGAAAATGATTAAGTCCACTTGTGGACGTGGCATTTTTCGTCCCAAGGACATTTGGAAGTGAGGCATAATTATTTGACAAGATCGGGTGATTGACCAATTTGATTTGAGGGTACAGGTTCTTGTTATAGTTGGTTGTAGCAGGGCCAATGCGATACGTAATGTATTTGCTCAAAGTATTTTCCTCGAAGTATATGAACCATCACTATGCAAACCCTACCTTGTTTCCAAAGATCTCTTTATTAGAATGAGTAGATCAATTTGACATTTCAGCCTATAGATAATTCAAAATAAAAAATACACACACACACACATACATATATCTGTGTAAACAATTGTTTTTAAATATTTAGTACCAAAATTCGTCCAATCATGGAATATGAATTTTTAAAACATTAGTTCTCTAATAGTAGTTTAGATGCGGGAACTTTTTCATCAAATATTTGGCATTCAAAAGTAGAATCTATATGTAATGGGAACAATTATTTTAAACATTGATTATCAAACTGTGCGCAATCGTGGAATATAACTTTTTAAACATTTAAATTTTCTTTTCGTAGCTTAGTGGCATGAGGACTTCATTATTATGAAGTGCAAAGTAATTGGAATTATACCAGATATAAAATTTAACTGTGAATTAGATGGAATCATACCTGCCATAAATCTTTAATCATCCATTTGCTTATATATAGATAATCCATAAATAAATGATTATTTCTTGTATATCGATAGAAATCCACTAAAAAAATATCCATGAGGATTAGAGATGCAGAGTTAGATATTTGCTTAGTTAACATATCTACTAGCATTAGAGGTTTGCTAAACTGACTATCAAAAGCAAATCACTGGAAATAGCTCGCATATTAGCGTGTCACGTGAGTTTTACCCAATTTCACATATATACATCCATATAGATATTGAAAACATTTGGAAAGTTAATATCTTTGAATGAACTCATCTTACCCGAAAACTTCGTCAGCTTAAGTTTTACCCACTTTTATGTATGTACAGATAAAGATAAATACTAAACTCACTTTGAAAGTTCTATGCTGGTCTAATTTCTTTGAATTAGCTCATCTCACCATGAACGTGAGCCCCCAAGTGTCGCGACACTCCCGAGGTGAACATCGAAGGTGTTTGATGGATTGATACTCAGCAGATCCATGCCCACACAACTGAGCTGCCATCGACGCTGCTGCTGTCCCTTTTGTGGGAAGCCCATTTGCGACAGTAGGGGCATTTGAGCTCGAGGCCGATGCGAACCATGCAACATCGGCATTGTGCTCACATGGACCATGGCAAGCCTCATGAGCTCCGCAGCAGAGATTGGCCATGGCCACACGAGCTTTGCTACAAAGCTCGGCCATGGCCGATTCTGAGAAAAAACCAAAACAAGATGAAGAGAAGCTGAAGATGAAGGAATAAGGAGAGAGAGAGAGAGAGAGAGAGAGAGAGAGAGAGAGCCTTTGCCAACCCAAATGAACCGAAATGGAGGGAGACTTTTTGGTCTTGATGTGGAGTGGAAGAGAGGAAAATGATGATGGGGCTAGCTCATTTGAGAAGAAGAGAGTGAGGTTGAGTGCAGATTGTATTGAGTGATTGACAAATATACAATAAAATCATCAATAGATGAGTTTCAACTAACGAGCAACAGCTAATTTATATTATTAGAATCATATGCCGGACGATCCTACAATCCTTTTGTTTTCTTAGCAACCAACCTGAATCGCTGAAAACCTCATCCTTAGCTGGGATAACTGTCGGGAGATAGCATAAGATCGCTATCAATTAGTTGTATTTGTTCATGCTCAATTTTGGTTTTGGTAGTTCAACATCATGACATAATTAATTGAAATTTCAAAAGGAAAAATCTCCATACCCCATTTCACATTTGCCATGCAGATTCCCGGTTGGCGATGCTGAGAACTAGACCACCTGGCTTTGGACACTCCAAAAGTACTTCTTGGCTTCATTTTTTTTTTTTTTTTGGTTGCGATGACAACAGAAATACAAATTACTGGATGCTATGATGTCTGACACCTAATAGATTAGACATGGACAAATGGCTCATTCCTATCTATAGGAGGAGGATCATAGGTGATGAGAAGATCCCTTTGATTGACTCCATTCTTTGCTACGTAGTCCGCACAAAAATGTAGAATTTTTACTTCTTATTTAACTTATTATCCAAGAAATATAATTATCATACATGTGATAATCCTCGACAAGACACGACATTGTACTTACAGTGCACTATACGAGCATAAAATTAATCTTGAAGAAAGATTAGCATATTCGATTTCACGTTAGCTGATTTTATATATCTTGTGGAAAGTAAGTTATTAGCTACATTTGATATGGGAACCGTCACTTTAACGAAGGGATATTCAAATAAATGGCTGGGATTGTAAAAAATTTTAAGTTCAAAAGATAGAAACGGAAATATATAATATGATTTATTCACCAATCATCTCACCAACAAAGAAATGAAGTACGTTACAAAGATATACATCTGTAGCAAAAAAGGACATTGCTCATATGATGCATATTTAAGTGCCCCAACTTATTCTTTCGATTATGTGAGTGCCATAACATATGTATGGAACTCACTTTCACTTGATTGTTGTTACTATTTTTCCAATCAATTAAGTGTCATACAACTTTTGGAAAAATTACAAAAAAAGTCATAAACCTATTACAATTATGCCAATTCAAAATCCCAAACTTTTTAATGAACTATAAGAAATTATCTAATGTCGTCCCTGAATTTGAATTAATGAAATGATTACATTGAACATTTTCATATAGTTCAGAGATTAAGTTAAACATATTCCAAAAGTTCAGGGACCATACTGGTCAAATTAAAAATTCATGGACCTTATTGCATATTAGGTTAAAGTTCAAGACCATATTGGTTAAATTAAAAGTTCATGGATCACATTGCATATTGGATCAAAATTCAGGAACTATTTGTGTCCTTATCCCTTTTTAAAATTTTTGTTTTATTTTAAAAATGATTTTAATTCATTAAACCAAACTATTTTTTATTTACATGAACATGGACCAACTTAAAACATGAATAACACATTAATAAAGCTCGAATCGACCTTCAAAATTGAAACTTAGTTTGAGCATTTTGTCGAACCCTTGATGTGCATTAGAATGCCCAAACCAGTTTCTCTGAGCCATGTTAATGGCCTTCAATCTCAACCCGTAATCAACATTAAGAACAAATTAGGAATAAGAGTTAGAATAAAACATGCACATAGCAATATTAACCAAAAATAAGATCCCAAAGTACACAATAATACAAATAAAATTAGCCTTAAAAGTAAGAGTTCAACCTGTTTCTGCAAATCTAGGATTGAATCCCAAGTCAAGCAAACAGGTTGCCTGGCTAGATTCAAGCCCTATTACATATCACATGAGAGACATATAGAAAATATACTCGATCCCATGCAAGGATGTAAATTTTAATTTCAAATGTGATAAACGTGTTAGAGAATGATCAACTAAACACATTAAAATGACCTCTCAAAGTAACCTTCACACATTATTCACACTGGTCAGCCATGTACCAGCCGACTGCCAGCTTCCGCTAGTTGCCTCTCTCGCGTCCCTACCATCGGCCACCATTCACCATCCGTCGATTTGGCAACCAATTGCCCTCCGTTGTTTCGTGATTACTGGATGTTGTTCGCCCACCATTGGTCTCCGGCTCCTATTCCCTTGGCCGTTCACCATCTGTAGGCTACCGGTCTTTGTCCGCCTGTCGCCGTCTGTTGGTCTTTAGCTGCCTTCCGCTGGTCTTCCGTCCACCGATTGCTGGCCAAGAATAACAACCGGAGAAATTTCCTGCTGTTGTCAGACAAATTTTTATTCCGAGAACATAAATTTTGTGTCGTTATCGAACGCATCTCTACTTGGAAACTTGTCCTAGGATTAGAAATACAAATATCTATTTCTGGCTAGAAATAGAGCTCGAGAAGAGGATGGTTGTCATTTGCGCCCTAGATAGATCAAGAATTGGCCCAGAGCCATACATGGGTCAAAATCTAAAGCCTTCTCATGATTCACACAGAGATTTAAAGAGCAAACCAAAATGACCTAAGCTTCATCTGTAGTCCCATTTGACATTCATCAAGCTTAAGAAGACAAATAATACATGTAAAGGGGCATTGCTGGTCGAATATGCAAGGTTCTTGAAACTGATTCAACACAAATTCCAGCCTCAGATATCAGTTTTCTGGCTGGTTTTCCTCTCGATTTTCCATGGTCAAACTTGAACAAAAATACATCTAGGATCCTTAAATTTCTTCCTAGTCGCTGGGTCAAGTGATTCCAAGTCTGAAAAACCAAGGAGCTCTGGAGGCCCTCGAGTTGAGCTTCAGGCTCAACTTTTTCCAGATCCCAGACACCAAGAATGGGGTAACAACCTCTCTTCTCACCCTCACCTAACTCACTATAGTAATCCCCAGGGACTGAAACTAGACTCTGTTGAAAGTATTGGGTCCCGTTTGAAATCCAAGTGGCGGATTAGTTCGATAATTTCTGCAGAGTGGCACCATGGACCCCAAAAATCCCTTCGGAAGATGTTTTTTCTGTTTCTCGGCTTGCAAAGTCAGCTGTTTGGGGACGACGAAGAGCTCTCTTGTCTCGAACTTTTTATGGCTGAAAATAGTGTGTTTCACAGAGCTTATCCACTGAATTAAGCAAGCTTTTAATTGGTCCTTGACTACGTGCCGAGCCTGCCATGCTTGACCAACTCTCTGACTTTAGCCAAATTTTTAGGCTTTTGCAACTGCTGAATGAGCTGTTTCGACCGCGATTTTCACGTTGTTTTAACAGCTTACCCCTGGCCAATTTTTTGTTGTTTTGCACATCTAATGATCTTCTCTACCTCAGCCAGAGATCAGACTGATTGGGCAGCTGAATAGGATATTGTGGGGCCAGGAAGTTGCTTACTCAGCAGCTTCGAATTGCGGCCAAATCGGGGGATGGGTTTTGTCAGCGGGTTCAAGTGCTTCAAGTTTAATCCATCAACTTGGCTAAATTTTTTTTATCTATTGACAAGCTTATGTGTAGAAATTTAAGTCTTCGACCAGACTTGCAAGTTCCCTCAATTTTCTTGCATATTGATTTGATAAAAATGATCATTTAAAGGCTCTTGCGAATTCTGTAAAATTTGTGAATTGATCCCCCAACTTTTGGAAATTGGCTTTTGGCCCCAACTCGTCGTTTCAATTACAATCTGACCACCCCATGACTTGAACAGGCACACTCAAATCCTTGGCCCTTCCCTTGGTCACGATCCAAGCATCCTACAGAAATTTTGGGTAGAATTTGCAGTTTGGTACCCCAACTTTTGAAAATTGCATTTGGGCCCCTATCCTCTGTTTTGGGTTTCAATTGAAGAATTTTTTTTCCTTTCAATTTATCCCAATTTGGCCCTCTTTTAGTCTAATTTCATGGAAAATGTAAGATAAATGTGACGAGACTTACTGACGCGAAGTGACACCAAGGGTTCCTTCTTTTCTCTTTTTTGGTCGGAAAAAACGCTTCTTTATTGATCATTCAGAGTTCCAAGGAGCTAGCCTCAAGGATGGTGCATCAACACACAGCAAATCGCAAAGAGTTTTGAGGGGGATTAGAAAACTAAAATCACTCCTGAGAATTTACAGATAACGCCTGCGATGGCACTAGTCCAGCTACCCACTGAGAAGGGGCCGTCTATGTTGATTTTCAGGTCTCTGTTCTTCGGTGGAACCCAGGTCAGTCGCGGTTTAGCTTTCTCTCTCTCCGGATCTGGTTTTCCTTTGCTCCACCTTCTGTAACTGTTGAGCAAAGCTTCTGCCCCTTCAATTAGGGACTCGAGATTGGGGCTTTTTAGTTTGAAAACTCTATCGCTGCGAGCCTTCCATATAACCCAGAGAATCGCTGCAACTTCTTCGAACGAGGGAGAGGTAACTGGCTTGTTTAGTTGTGCTTCGAGCCACCTGTCCATTCTAGAGCTTTCAAGTGCTGTAATCTGTATATTGACTTTCGGGTGATCCCAAACTGATTTAGTCCAGGAGGCAAAGCAAAAATATGTGTTCAACTGTTTCGATCTGGGTGTTGCAAAAGGGACAGAGGGCAGCGTCGATCACCTTCCTTTTGAGAAGGTTTTCTCTAGAGGGGATGGTGTTATGGCAGAGCTTCCAGAGAAAGATCCGGATTTTTGGGGGAGCCCGAAGGTGCCAAGTCCTATTCCAGAGACTGTGGGAAGGTCTGAAAGAGGTGGAAGGCTGGTTATCTATCTGATTTTTCACCTCTTCACGAAGCCACGTGCTTCGTGAAGAGTTGGGGCTCCTTCGAGGCTTGTGGTTATTAAGCGTTCCCTCATTGCATACCTTCAGATGTTGGGCCCGAGGTAACAAAAATGACAATCTCTCTTACCATTAACCGCAGTGAAATGAATGCAAAATAGAGCGGGATTAGGTGTTTTTGGGTAGGGTTCGAATTTTGCCGTTATCAGTTAACTCGATTCCTAAATTTTCATAAAATGTACCAACAATGATTTTCCTAGTTTGTAAGTGCAAGGAAAATATGATGCGAAATGAAGATGCAATATGGTGTAACGTCGACCAACTTTTTTGGGTTAGGGCAGGGGCCAAATTCAAATGTGAGTTCATTTAGCAAATTTTCTTCTAGAAACGCAATGATGATCTAACCACAAAATTTGAAGTGTCAACAATATACTAAATGACTAAATAATCTATATGAAAGAATTCAACATTTTATAAAAACAAATTATATTTTTTTTCCAAAATCCGTAAACAAATCTTTGGGCAAAAATTTAGGTGTTAACATCGAGTAGACCCCCCACCCATAAACAAAAAATGGAAATGTCTTCCATAAAGTTGAGTAAGTTCTTGCTCATTCCAGAATCTCCTTCTCCATTGCTTAAATTTCGTTCAGCTCATCATTTCGGTAACATCTTGCGCTCCCATAATCCTCCTCAGAATATCCCACCATCACTCAGCCTCGTGTTCCTCGTAAGTCATAATATCGCCAGTGTCACTTGTCTCCTCTTTCATGGGCTTTTGCTTCATGACCAATGTCTCGATCCGCCTCGCTTCGCTGTCCGGGCAGGTGCTCGGCGTCCTGGTGCTGTTCTGTTCACCAAAGAAACGTCAAGCCTTTCGCTGCTGAGATCGCAGAGAGACCCGAAAGAGGCTAAACTCCTGGTGAGGCTGGAGTGCGGGGCTTTGATGGCTTTTGTTGCTGATGGAGTTGGTGGTGTTGCTGCTGATGTGCACCGTGCGTGGTTGTTGGGTGACGGAGCACGAAGGGTTAGGCGCGGAGAGGAACCCGGCGGCGAAGAAGCAGAGCATGACGGGATTTATGGGCCGATGGCCAACGCGGCTAAGATGACGGAGGTCTCCAAAGAGTTGGATGAGAGGATGTGATGCAGACTGATTCCAAAGGCTGAGATTCCATTGAGTTGAAATTATTGTTTTGCTCAGCTGGCTGCGTTAGAAGTTCCTCGTGTTGGGCCACTTGTTGGGTTTGCGCCCATCTTGCATAGTAAGGAAGAATTTGTATGGATCGTTCCTTTATTTGAATGGTTGAACACCTATTGAATATCGATGGCCACGCTGCCGAATCTTTGAGAAATTAGGTTCACTTTTAATACGACAAAGAGCAATGAAGTATACAAATGACTCATTGAGACAAGGGGTCTGCATGCATTAAACTTTATTATAAGTATGGCTGATATCACAATTTAAAAGTCTTAAAACATGAGTACACACCATAATATTCGCGAGTCACACACAGTAACAGTGCAAACAAAGATCGCCACTAATGTCCTTGTCCACTGATAAGCCAGGATTATTTCCAAAGCTTTAGGGGACGGTAGAGGCGGGGCCAATAGGTGGATACCATCATTTCGAAAAACAAGGAAAGATGTAAGATTGCGAACAATATGACAGGGATGGCACCCAACAAAGTGACTGGGATGTAAATCCGCGTGAACTGGCCGCTCAGGACAATGGTAAAAGCAGAGCCGAATGACACCAGCATAAAGGCCAAAGAGAGGAAGAGAAAAGTGAGGCCCAATATCATCTTCGTTGGTAGTGAGTAGAGGAAATCTTCTGCCTTATAGCGTGAAGTTAGGATAGCCAAGAACATCAAGGTGGCGGTGACAGAGGAAAAGAGAGCGAGAGCGTCCCCAAGAGCGAATACCAGGAAGGAGGCCTCTTTCAAGAAGATCGGGCGCCCTGTTTCAGTGTTATTGCCTCCTGTTACTGTAAAATTTGCAGCAACCGTGTCATTGCTTCCTGGTAATGTAAAATTTGCAGCACCCGTGGCCTGTATATCATCGTTATTGCCTCCTGGTACTGTAAAAGTTGCAGCAAAAGTTACTGTAATAATGAGGGTCGAGACGAGGATACAAGATGATGATGTATCCCTCATCCATTTCCCTGCCTCCTCGAGCAATTGTTTGCGATTTTCTAAAAAATTATCCCAGTTCTGACTTTTTGAAGTAGGATCGATGCTTTTTGGAAACCACTTCTGGGAAAATTAAGGACATCTGTCAATGTAAATATAAATAGAAAGCACAAAAGGATTGCAAACAAATAAGGTGAACCGACCTCAATATTAAGATTAGAAGAAGGATTGCTTGTAGCTTCCAGTACCTTCAGAAAAATGAAAGATGCCTATCAATGTAAATATAAATTAAACAACACATATGAGTGGTAAACAAATAAGATGAACCGACCTTAAACCACTGGAGTTCCCTCTGCATAAGAAAAGGTGCTCCACAAACATCTGTCGATTGACAACTTGGTGACCATTCTACTACTGTCTCCATCAGTTTTTTCCTTGTTTCATCAGTCACTAACGGAATTGTGCTGGGTGAGTTCACTAGTCTAAACAACTCCACATTCCGTCCTTTCACAACTTTTATCATCAAATGCTCTGTGAATTTTTTATTCCACGTCAACTCCGGAAAATGCTCGAAACATAACTTGACAATTTCAGAGATTCCGCAAGATGCGGCATCCAAGACAATTTTGGAAAGACGCTCCAATATTTTGTGAGTTTTCATATGATCCTTCATCCCGGAAAGAACAAGATTTGCAAACTCCAGCGAGCATTTGTGCCTCAATCCAATTCTTTTGTTCAGAAGTGCTGCACGCACATTAAATAAGCAATTTTCCAGACGAGGAAGAGTTAAAAGGTTAAATAGGCATTCACATTTGCGCCATGTTCTTATATGTAGTAGTAGAGAATCAGAAGGTAGAATCGAGAAAGCAAACTTTATATGGTTTGACAATCAATGCATGCATCAAAGAACAGATGGATCTGTCCATGAACCCCCAATGTCAAAAGAAAATGAGTTCTTTTTTTTCCCCCTCGAAAAATTGGTAGATTCGGCGACAAATCAACAGATTTGGTTTCGGTTTCGATTGATTATTTTTACAAATTCCCCCAACATATAATATACCGTTTAGACTTAGAATTGAATCTTATCGAATCGTATTGTTAAATACAAATTGAGAGCGAGTCCATCTTACCACCTATGATCTCGAAGGGATATACTGAAAATTGTTAGATTCAGCGGTGGATCAATAGATATAATTTCGATTGATTATTTTCACAAATTCCCCTAATAGATATTTTACCATTTAGACTAAGGCTTGAATCTCGTCGGATCATATCACTACATAAAATTTGACAGCCAATTCATGTTAGAACCTATGATCTCAAAAGGATATACTGAAAATATCAATTTACACTTTAAACTTAGGGATCTCCAACCATGGATGAAATAAGGTCTTTCCTCGGTAGATACAATTGCAGTTTCGTGTACCTGGTTTTGTGGCATAATTCAGGAGTGATATCTTGAACCACTTAGATGCTGGTGTACCACCTTAAAGAGGAGACAAGCATCATATCAGCAAATTAGGAACTGACGATGAACAAAAAGATGTATTTTATAAAAACCAAATTTAATAGTGCTTAAATATGCTAGACAACTTGGATCCGTCAACCTTTATACTATGAGATCCAATTCTACAATTCTGAATAATTTTACTCGGCAATTGGACATTAAGTAAGATTTCTTGACTAATTTATTAATATGCGACATGCATCATGGTTTTGATATTAAGTTGTGCATGTAGATGTAGTTCTTATCCCTTCACGTTTTTGTTAATGGGATCCCTGGATGATATGCTTTTTGCCTTGGTAGTCCATCAATTAAGCAAATTAACGGGAAATACCTCGAGTCGTCTTTGTTTCTGTGGGGTTGTCAAATGACGTATCGACCAGGCATAGGGGGATACCTATAACTGAGAATAGATAGAGTGATTAGAGACTCTATGTTCGTGGATAAAGTTGCTTGGATTGTGCGCATCCGATAAATAAAGCGCAAAAAGTACCTACATTTGTCAATAAATTTTTCCCAAAAAGCGAGTCTAACTCCACTGCGGAAGTTTGACTTCGTCGTCGCCAAGAGTTCCAAAAGGCCAATGTTTTCGTCAAGAGATGCTGAGGCTCGATATCGGGGAGCTAAATACAAGGCTATGTCTTTTGGGGGACACAACAATAAAAAGTTAATCCAAGTAAACAGTAAAGGAAATGATACGAGCGAGTGAAATCTTACCCAAATGGCCGGCCCGAATAAGCCGTAACATGATTTCACGTGATGGGGCGGATTCTGTACGTTTGGCCAGACACCAAATAGCCTCCTTTTGCTTAGGAGCATGTGTAGTAGCAATCCGCAGCGCATCTTGTACACTTTCAGATTCAGCATGAACGTTTTTTAGTATTTCCTTTACCAAATTTTTTCCACCTGCGGAGGCAGCATGCGGTAATTGGGCCTCGAGATCCTTACATTCTCTCGGGGAGCGCCTGATGAGGTTCTTGACCAATTTATATTGTGAGGACCTAATGGCAACATCGAGCACAGTAAAGCGCCCATCTTCTCCGGTCATAACTTCGGCGTGCATTGCTTCATGATCGTCTTTGAGGATTTTCTCGACAGTTTCCCAATCACCTTTCTGTGCGGCTACAAACAATGTTCGACAGTTTTCATTGACCACTGGTGATGGCATAACTGCACAAATTGTACATCAAAAGTAGTCTTCAGTCTATCGTACTTCTGTGACCATTGCACATGCTCAAAGTTTTTAATGAAAAGCAGATGCAAGCGAAGGGGCTGTTGTTTACTCAACAAACCTTTTCCTATGAGCACATTCGTCTACTCTTTGACAGTAAAAAGGTTCTTTCTTTTGGGCCGTTTCAATTATAATTCTGGATATTGCTCATATTTCAAAATTAAGAAAAACATTATATTTGATTGAAATGTATATGCTACAACATTTAAAATGATTAGGATTAAAAAAAAGTTAAAAATGTAGAAAAAAGATTTATGAAAAACCAAAATTAAAAAGTTCAAAGTGACAAACCTTCAAGACGTCTGCGACTATAATGAGAAGCTTTATTAGCTGTTGTGCTTTCGGAACACATGTCAACACGAAACTCTTTATAATCAAATTGAGAATTGGACCTAAATAACCTTAAAAAAATTAATCGTGCTTTGTATGGTTTAGATCATATTAACATGACTAGTTTCGGGCTCGTTATGTAAATCATGATATTTTTTTCCTTTTAAGATGGGTAATGTATCATGAATTAGTTTTTAAGGATTCTAACTTTCATATCGTGGACAATATTTCTCATTGCCATTGATCTTATCTGTGATATTCATAAATTATGAACACGTTCTTTTACACTTGGAAGTAAAAAAAGTTTTCTTTTTGGGGCTTTCTCAATTATGATTCAATATATTATTCAGATTTTAAAAATTATGAAACATAAAAATTGAGTTGAAATATCACATATGTATATGGTGAAATTTAAAACGTTCCCGATAAAAAAAAATTCAAAATGCATGAAACACAAGATTTAGGGAAAATGAAAACTAAAATTTCCAAGCGACAAACCTTCAGCTGGTCCTTGACCATCTTGGGAAGCTTTATTAGTTGCTCTGCCACCATCTTGAGAAGCTTTATCAATTGTCGTGCCTTCTGAACTTACGGGAACCTCTTTTTTACAAAAAAGAAAAATAAACATAAATGACCTTTTCAAATATTTTGGAGCAAGAAAAGTCATAATGCATGAAAAAAAATGATTTATGAAAAAACGAAAGTTAAAAGTTCGAAATGACAAACCTTTAATCTTTGATTGAATCGTGATCCCCTGATAGTCTTCAGATGAAGTGGGTTTGGAACTGTCTTGGGAAGCTTTATCAATTGCCATGCCTTCTGAGCTTACGTCTACGCGGACCTCTTTGGTACATAAGTAAATTTACAGAAACTAATTGGACTTTGTGCGCTTTAGATCGTCCATATATGACCAGTATGAGGCTCGTTCATTGCATGGAATTTTCTATGTTAAACTTAGATGGTAACATTTTAAACAAATAAAGTAACATTAGATTTATTGGAATAATTATCTATCTCAATAATTTCATGTCAAATATAATGGAATTATACATAAATGCAACTAAATGAATTAATTAAATCCTTTCAATTTTATCAACTAATACGATTTATTGAAGTTAGAATTCAGGAAAATTATAAAAAAAGTTCCTAAACCTATTGCAATTATGTCAATTTAATTCTAAGCTTTTTCTTTATTGATTCAGTCTTAAACCTTTTGCAATTGTATCGATTCAGTTCATCTGGCCAAAATTAGTTAGCTGGCACTAGCCATTCTGGAACATAATATTTTACTTATTATTTTTTGATTTTTATTTTATTTTTTGATTTTTTTTGTTTTCTTTCTTTTTTTCCTTTTTTTTTCCCTTTTTCTTCCTCTAGCTAGTTGCTGGACCTCAACGACTAGCCAGAGGCGACAGCCGATGGGGGCGAGCCTCATCGTGGCCAGGCGAAGTCCACCTCATCAGGGGTCAGCAAGCTGAGCTTTGCCATTGTCAAGCGAGGTTTGCTAGCTTAGATCGGGCTGAGCAACATCAACGTCATCAGCTTCACCTGGCACGACACCTTCAAATAGAAGCAGAAGGCTTCCTGCAGAACATCCACCTGGAGAAGGCCGTCATCCTCTTCAAATGGGTGATGTGTACAACCAGATCAGGTTGAGTTGCGATCGATCGGTGGTTGAAGGGCGATGGTGAAGTTGAGCCTCGACCTTGCCAAATTTGGGTCGGCAAGGCTTGGTCTCAAGCAACCACAACAAGGGAAAGCCTCGTTCAGCCATGGTGAGGCTCGGTCTCGCTGGCCCCTTGCGAGGCCGATCTCACCCTTGCTAGTGGCCGGCGGAGGCAAACTTCGCCTAAGGACCATGCCGGCCATCGCCACTGGCTAGTGGTCGAGGTCCGGCTACCGGCCGGAGGAAGAAGAGGAAAGGGTAAGAAAACAAATGAAAAAAGAAAATAAAAGGATAAATAAAATAAAAATATATGAGATTAAAAATTCAAAAAATAATATTAAATATTATGCCATCGAACGGCGCCCACATCAGCGCCGCGACCATTTTGGTCAGATTGACTGAATTGGCACAATTGTAATTAGTTTAGGATTTTTTTGATAACTTTTTTTCCTTATTGTGCGGATGTCAATTTAGTCCTAAATTTTTTAATTTTTTCAATTTACTCTAAAATATTTGCGTGAATTTTCAATATAATCTTTCCGACCAATTTTTACAGGAAATTGCTAACATGGTGGTCCAGTCATTACTGGCCACTTGGTACACGCCACGTCAGAAATTTTCAGTAAAAATTAGCTTGAAGAACTACATTAAAATTTTGCACAAAGGTTTAGGACTAAATTGAAAAAATTGAAAAATTTATAACTGAATTAACATCGATACAATAAGTTTAGGATTGTTTGGACAATTTCCTTGTAAGTAACGAGACAATCATCGACAAAAAGCAGTTGTATCATCATCATCAACTATAAGGGAGCTTGTGGAGCCAAGTCAATACCAAATTAGGAGATTTTGACTTTGAGTAACATATTTGCCTGTTGACTGTTTACTAGAGAGGAATATTCTTGCCCAAAAGTCGTGGAGGTACTTTTGGAAACGAAAACAAGAAATTTGAAGATTTCCTTGCACCAAATTTTATCTGAGGTTCTGCACAAGTTATCTTAGGTCCAACTTGTTAAGCAAAGAAATATTAATTATCGATGAAATTGCCCATATCACCTCGATATTAACACAAAAAAACCGAGTCTTTTCCAATTTTTCCATCGCCTTATGGGATCAAATCAGAACAACAAAGGAAAAATCAGAACAAACCTGCCCGTGGTTCCGAAACCGAGCTGCCAATGGTACCCATAGTGGAGTTCGAGCATGCAAAAATCAAAAGCAGAGAAATATTTTCATGCGGTTGAAGTCCAGTTTGAGATCTATTCTCGTGGATCTGCTCTTTTATATACATCGACTTGGGGATGGAGCCAAAGTTCCAGCTGTAGATGATGTAACATTCTCTTTCCTGGGTGACGACTTCATTTCCAAATTTTATGACGTCGAAAATTCTATTTATTCACAAAAGTGTGAATTTGGAAAATTTACTTGGAAAATTTAGATGGAAAGTTAATTAATGGAATTAGTAAAAACAAAGAGAAAACCTTTTTCGTCTGCACCGGAGCCACGAGCACGTTTGACAGTGTGAAATCATTTATGAAATTATTGACTCTTGTCGAATTGTATACATGTCACGCAAGAGGAAAGAGAGAAAAGCAAGTTAGAAGATCATCGGTATATGGCAATTTTTCTTTTGGTCGGAGTGAAAATCTTCATTTCATATGAAAAAGGAATACATAACTTCAAGAGAAAGATACAAATTCCACAAAGCAAATAAAACAAGTAAATTTAAAAAGTGAATCAACTTGATATTGCTTGCGGAGACTGGCCCATTCCATATAAACGGATCTATCATAGCATTAAAGCTCATACAAACGGTCGATCACCAAATCCCGCATCAGCATCGGTGCTCGTCACTAGTATATGGCAATTGACTCCGCTTGTTTCACTGAAATTGAATGGTTTAGAAGATATTTTCTCAAAAATGATCGATAATATCTCTTATAAAATGAATGACCAAAAAAAAGTTTCTATGTCTGCAAAAATATTTGGCCATGAATTATTGGTGATAATGAAAATATTTTCATTGATTAATTAAATGGACTGTTTCAAGCAATTATTTTAGAAAAATATTTTTCAAATCTTTGCTTTCCATGAAACAAACTGTGAAGACGTGAATTTCCTTCAGATTAATTTAATGAGTGAAATGATTAATATTGGACGTTGTTCACCCG
>JAGVVM010003760.1:0-28128 GCA_019149425.1 Psidium friedrichsthalianum
TTGACATATTCTCAGAATAAGTAGCGTGCACAATACTGCAATCACAGAATATAAATAGAGAGATTAAGGGATAGAGAAATTAAACATAGTGTTTATAGTGGTTCGGTTTTGTTCAAGCCTATGTCCACTTCTTTATGCTGGCAGTCAACCAACTGGATTCCACTACTAAATAGTCAAAGTTACAACTCACGTGATAGCTCTTGAGTCAAAAAATTTCTCGCCTTACACTCGCACGAGAATGCTCTCCTATAAATATTACAGTATTTGGATCAAAGGTGTACAGAGAATGTGAAGCTCTCTGATCTTGGAATTTAGAATTGTGCTCTCTTGTTCATAAACTTTTCTCTTCGACTTGAGATGTCCTATTATACTCATTCACCTCTAACTACTCGTTGCAGAGGTGTCCAGGGATCGCTCTTCAAACTTCCCATTTGAACAAGACTGTATCAAAAGAAAGATGTTGTAGCCACAGAGGTCAAAGAAGGAAAGAATCCCTTATTGAATCAAATTGCCCACACAAATATGATCCTAGCTTTCCATAGATAGAGTTCTTCATTAGTAAGTCATCCTCGTCTCCTTAATCCGCATACTTGATTGACCTTTAAGATTGAGAATCTTCAAGGACAATCCAGTTCGATTTTCTAGCCGTTTTGATGATGTAATATATCAATTAAATCATCTCGAATATATCTCTTGATATTTTGGTCATTGCGCATGAAATATTTTTTTAGACTTGAGCTTCATTCCAACGTTTGAGTTCTTTACTTAACGTACAACATTTGAGCTACCTGCTTAACTAAGCTCTATACAGCGTCTGAGTCCCTCAAAACAATGTTTAAACCTTTTCTACTAGATTGAATCCTATGCAACTACACCTTTGGATATCTGCAAACCAAGTATTTCATCACATTAAACTAGATATAGAGATTATAGATTATTTTGTCAACTTCAAATCAATTAGGGTTTTACTCAACACGAGCACCCTCCCAATGCTAATCTAGACCAAAAATAACCGGTTCACTACCCTTGAACCTAGTCCAACCGCACATTTGAACATCCCTCCTCACACACAAAGGACGGCGAGACCTGTTGGTCTCTCCGGCACTCCTCTGGCAAGCGCTAGCCTTGGCCAACCCATGGGCTAGGTGCCGCATGTCCTCAAGATTTCTAGGTGACCGACAATTAGCTCTGGAGGCCCCTATGGTGTCGTGACAAGCTCACCAAAGCCTTCAGACCAAGATACGCCTAAGAATAGGTTGCCATAAACAACAAAATAGCCAAATTTGGTCTGAAACAGGAACGATACGACAAGGGCAACAACAAGATAGTTAAATAACATTTCAACATGCTCATTTCAAGTCCCATTTGGGTGAAAAATGATCGACTCAAACAAAGAGGGATTCGGGGATCAAAGCATGGGGAGGAGAGTTCAAGACCTCACCATTGATGAAAAAAACTTGTGAAAATCAGGAATGAAATGTGGAAACGTGAAGAGTAAACAAACATACCTCTAGTCATTGATGAACAAAACTCGTGAGAAAAGGGAACGAAGTGCAGAAACTTGAAGAATAAACGAACATACCTCCCACCATTGATAAGACGACGAATATAGATGTGTAACGTTAAACGATGGTGAAAACATGTGCTTTACTAGCCAATTTCCCTGGCCGACATTGGTGGTGTGTGTTCTGTTCTCTATAAACGCATGATAATAAGAGGAGAAACTCACATTGAAGCCTATTTTAAAAACTGGCTTAGATTGATCCATTTAAACTGACGTCTGCCCCTATAGATAATTATCTCCCATCAAGACGATTAATGGGCAAGAAGATTAACACGTAAAATTGATATGTGATATACTACGCTAACAAAAATTAAATGTCGGTATTATTCATGTGGGTTCATATTATAGATATTATAACATTGAGAAAGGAGCAAACAATTATTGACGGAGTGGGTGTGCTAGTATTAGAACATTGGAGCTGACGGTTTTTAGGAAATCGTTAAAGGGTTGGTGCTGGTTTGGACAAATTGTGTATCTGGGTTGGCATTTTTCGTGGTGGAACATGGGTTATTTGGCAGTTAGGGACAGGCAATTTTGACAGTTAATGCTTTTGTGCTCTCACGATGTTGTCGCAAGAACAAGGTAGGCCTCTTTGTTGATCTGTCCTTGGGTGTCGTCTTGGAAGAAAATCACGCGTTTACAGATTGGAAGGTCCTGGATTGGATTGGTGCAAAGCGTCTGGAGTCATTTTTCATTTGCCATGGGATTTTACTTAAGAACTGGACTAGAGTTTTGCACTTGGTAAGGGTCAATTGAAGTTCACAATTAATCTTCTAGTGCCGTTACTCTGGGCCTTGGGGAATTCGATGCTATATTCTAGGAATCTTCCCCTTAGATAACAGGATTATGCCTTTATTTTTCCTGTCTTTTTCTTTTTCCAAAAAGGGTTGTTGGGATCTATTTTGGAGGTTGAGGTTGAGAGCCTCATGATCACGAAATTATTCGATTTTAACGGCGGCCATATAGTTGGACCTGTCGGACTAAAAGTTTAAGCACAACTAGAATTGCATCGAATTCATTGTTCCCGTGAGTCAGTAATCAATCCCACGACAATCATCGGGGAGTTGGCAAATCCAAGACAAGCCATTTCAATCAACACGGCTTTTGTACTAGAGAGAAATTGGGGTCTTCGATTCAATAGATCGATGTTGACACATGATTTTTAATCACATTTTCTCTTTAAAAAATTAATATAAAATTCATAAAAATTCATAAAATTAAAAATTAACTTTGGAGACCTTGGCCAAGCCTAGGAAACCATCTTTGAACAAAAAATGATTTCTCATATTTTTAGTATTTTTCAGTATTTTTTTATTTTTGAAAATTCATAGAAAATCAAGAAAAAAATGAGAAAATTGAATAATCAAATTTGAAAGCCTTGGCCAAGTCTAAGAAACCAATTTTGAACAAAAAGTGATCTTTCATATTTTTCGTATTTTTTAATATTTTTTTGAAAAATAAAAAATAATTAAAATTTCGGAAAAAATAACATTTGAGGTCACAAAAATACACAAAAATAGTCAATATTTTTCTTTTAATTCCCTTTTCATGTTAGCCATCACAAATTCAAAAAATACAATTTGGGGTCATATGTTCATTCGCGAGCATAATCTCGAATGGACCCTAAAAAAATCCAATTCAAGTCATTTTATTTTTATTTTTCACTTTTAGGAGTTATGACATTATCCTCTAATAGTTTGAATTTTCATCTTGGCCCAATGTATCCAGAATGACTTAATTTTGTAAAAGGGGCTTAGTTGAATTTTGCATTAAAATCTTAAGGACTAGAGTGCAAATACCTAACACTTGAGGGATTATTTTATAAATAACTAAAAGAAGAGTTAGTGGAGAAATTAGAATAGAGAAGGAAGATGGAGAAGAATAGATTGAGAAAGTAAGATTAAAATAGAGAAGGGAAAATGGAGAAGAATAGATGGAGAAAATAAGATGAGAATAGAGAAGGGAAGATGAAGAAGAGTTAGTGGAGAAATTAGAATGTGAGATAGATATGGAGAAGGGAAGATAAAGATGAAGAAGAGTTAGTGGAGAAATTAGAATGGGAGATAGAGTTAGTGGAGATAGAGTTAATGGAGAAATTAGAATGGGAGATAAATGAGTGGGCTATAAAAGGAGGAAGAAGAGAGCTTGGAGGGGGATTTTTTTTTTTGGAGAGAAAATTGAAAATGTTTGAGAGAGTTTTGGGAGATTGAAGAAAAATTAGAAAAAAAACAAAAAGAGAGAGAGAATTCTTTTTCCAAAAGAGAGTCTTAAAGATGGTGGGAGTTTAAATCTAGGTGCTATCATCACCAATTTCTCTACTGATCAACACAACTCACAAGTTCATCTCTGTCGTTCGAGCCGCAATCTTGATCCATAAGGTGACACGAGATCTGAATTCGGCAATCAAATCCGTCAAATCAGGTAACGATCCGAACCATTAAAATCTTCGAGAATGTCGTTACCTCAATGGATTGATTTAAATTTCAATTATGCCGTGTCATATTCACATGTCATATTCGTATTGCAATTTTCTGCATTTTCGCTTAAAAGATTCGAATCCCAAATTGCGGCAGATTCTGCCCCATACTTGGTGTGTAAAGATCTCTTGTATTCCATCTCTTATATTTTGATTTATGTATTGTCAAATCCTAGAATTGATGAGCCGAGCCACCTGCTGGAGGTATTTTATTTACTGCATTTACTTTTGCAATTTAATTTATGCACCATCAAACCCCAGAATGGGAAGGCCGACCCACCTGTTGGAGGTTCTTTATTTACTACATTTACTTTTTGCAATTTAATTTCTGCACCATCAAACCTCAGAATGGAAAAGCCGACCCACCTGTTGGAGGTTCTTTATTTACTGCATTTACTTTCTGCAATTTAATTTCTGCGTTAACAAACCCAGAATGGGAAGGCCGACCCACCCGTTGGATGTTCTTTATTTACTGCCTTTACTTTTTGCAATTTAATTTCTGCACCATTAAATCCCAGAATGGGAAGCCCAAGCATTCGAAAATACAAAAAAAAAAAAATGTCGTTCATGTGCATTTCATATAATATAGTTCATGCATCCTTTGCCATGCCGCATACGTATTCGCGTTGTCATTAATTCATGAACATTCATGCAAAACAAAAAAAAATATTTTCAAAATAAAAATCCCAAAAACTAGGAAATGGGCCATTTCGACCGGCCAATCCTATTTTGTTGATTTTCCTTTCTAATATTTTCAAAATGACGATTTTGCCCCACATAGGTAAATTGTCTTGAAAAATTATAGGAAATTCAGAAAACAAATCCAAAAAATTAGGAAACGGGCCATTTCGACTGGCCAATTCTATTTTGATGATTTTCCTTTCTGATCTTTTCAAAATGACGATTTTGCCACACATAGGCAAATTGTCTTGAAAAATTCCAGGAAATTCAGAAAAAATCCCAAAAATTAGGAAATGGGCCATTTCGACTGGCCAATCCTATTTTGATGATTTTCCTTTCTGATTTTTTCAAAAATGACGATTTTTTCCCTCATAGGTAAATTGTCTTGAAAAATTTCAAGAAATTCAGAAAAATCCCAAAAAAATTAGGAAACGGGCCATTTCAACTGGCCAATCCTATGTTTGATGATTTATTCGTATGTCGCATCCTCATGTCCACGTTCGTATGCCGTATTTGCGCGTTCACATTCGCATGTAACGTATGTTCATGTTTGCATGTCATATTTGTATATCTATACTCGCATGTTCATGATTGCATGTCCACACTCGCATGTATATATTCGCGTGTCTATATTTGTCTATTCACGTTTTGCTTATCCATGCATCCATTACCATCCATGCATTCCATCTAAAAAGTGAAAATACAAAAAGAAAACACCTCACGAGAGCCTTAGGAGTAAACCAAACTTAAGTTGCCAAAATTAGGATATCCATGGAATAAGGTACCGAAAGGGCATTAGTTTTAATTAACTAGTGTAACCAAGTCCTCGAACTCATAATCTCTAGTTTGTAGAAGTAATTTAGTTCTTCCGCTAATTTACTTAGGTTTCTAATCGACCTACCAAAAAATGATTAGTGGCGACTCTAAATTCTAAAATCATGTGATAAAAAAAAAGTCAAAGTTGCGATTCGGTAGGGCTTGGAGAGTCCGTATTAGGTTAGTTAATCTAATTAACCTGATAATCCGTTAACTTGGAAATTTTTCACCAATCGAAATTTTAGGTCGCAACAATCGACTCGGGATGAATTGGGCTTTCATGGTGCAATTTTGATTTGTAAATCTAGCTTCGACAATGCCTTTTCAAATAGCGAAACCTTGTCTTCTAGTATTGTACCTTATCCTGAAAAAAAAAAAACACATAATCCGAGTTAGAGGAATTGAATCATAATTTTGGCACGTGTCCTCTCACTTGAAGGTTAATTATCCAACCTAAATCCGGTCACGAACTATAGTGTCCGATTTCATTTAATGTTCTATAATTCACTTCGATTTCCTAGTCTCTGCGACGCTTCTAGTGATCATGTAATTCATTCGAATGGACAAGTGAATGTGCCGATTCACTTCCTTGGATGCACTCAGCTATTCAAGGGATGCTAGTACTCTATTGTCTAATTAAGGTTGCCTTGTACAAGCTATATGTAATCAGCCCCTTAGGATCACATCATATTCAGGATCAGATCCCATTCAATGCAAAAGAATCAGGAAGTTCTGAAAAGAATAGGCATTAGTTTTATGAATTTCCCTATATCCTCTAGATTCATAGTCACTTTCTGTTGCCTCATACATGCTATATGTAATCAGCCCCCCAGGGTCAAATCACATCCAGGTTCATATCCTATTCAATGCAAAACAATCAAGAAGTTTAAAAAAGAATAGGCATTAGCTTTATGAACTTCCCTAAATCTCTGGACTCATAGTCACTTTCTGTTGCCTCGCACAAGCTATATGTTATCAGCCCCCCAGGATCAGATTCTATTCAATGCAAAAGGATCGAGAAGTTTTAAAAAGAATAGGCGTTAACTTTATGAACTTCCCTAAATATCTAGATCCACAATCATTTTCCTTTCTATGTTGTCTCGTACAAGCTAAATATAATCAGCCCCCAGGATTAGATCCCATCCAGACATTGTTGCTGCATCGTCTTCTCCACATTGCACTCGGCTCTCCTATCTATCTTTTACTAGACACTCACTTTGCTAAGATGGCCAAGCTTTCATTGGCGCAATTCTTCATTGCAGTGCTCATTTTTTCAGGCTCTTCTATACACGAGTTTTTTCAACGGCGATCTTGCTGTACAAAGCGTGAAGTGACTGTACAATTTCTTTATTATTGACGTTTTCTTGGTCGATGGAAATACTTAGGGCTATCAGAAAGGCCCGCGCCCGTGCAGAGCCGACCAGGACTCGACCTGACCCGACTCGACCCTAAAATTTAGGGATTTTTCAAGCCGGAACTTGGTACTGTTTCAGAACAGTACCTATATTGTTTTGAAACAATACCGGTGCTTATTGAAACCTCGTGGAACAGCGTGCTTCCCCCATCCCCTCCTCTGACTTCACCGCCACCCCTTCCTCCTTCATTGCGGCCTCGATTTGAGATGAAGCCTCAAAGGTGGATCCTTGACCTTGAAGAGGACGTGAAGAAAGCGACAAAAGAGAAGGGAGTGACGGATCGCATTCGCCATTTCAGAGCTCCCAAGATGCGTACTTCCATCCTCTATATAGTCCGCGAATGGTGAAGATAAAGGGACTCTGTGTCCACCTTCAATCATTTCCAAACATGGACGATGTATAGACAGATCACCCCTTGGACAATCTATGTAACATGTCCAGAATCCTCGTGGAAATGAAAAGATGGCAAATCTCGGCACCGGCATGACCATCTTGGCCGGGGCGTCCAAGGGCCCGCCGGAGACGGCGGCAGCGTCACAGCCCTCGTCGGGGGCATCATCCGAAGCCGCCCTCTTCCCATTGATGAACTCGATGTAGTCGGCGATGGCCTCTCTATAGTGCGAGTCATCCACGGGGTAGTACGGGTGGCGCAGTGGCGGGGACGGGGGAGGCAGCGGGGACTTGGAGAGGGCGGACAGCATCATGAGGAGGAACATGGCCTCGCGGAAGCGCTAGAGCAAGAACAACGGGGGCGAACTGATGGCTCCGAGCAGAGTAGGAGGAGGAGTTGGCCACAGGGGCTCTTAGGCGGGGGATGCACTGGGCTAAGGTGGTCCTGCTCCAGATACGAATTGGTAGTGAAGATGGAGAGGGCGATGCTGGTGTGCGTTTGTGCTGGTCTCTCTGCCCTTTGGCTTTGATCGTAACATGCAAACTTAGTCTGAGCCTAAACCAAAACCGCCCGACCCGACCCGACCGGATACTTGGACATCTATGATTCGGGTCTTGGGTCGGCCCAGGCCTGGCCGAGCTTGGAATTGTTTGGTTTCGGGCCTGGTCGGGCCTACATGAAACTTGGCCCATTGACACCCCTAGAAATACTTGCGGCCAGGTGGCCTCGTTCGTGTGCCAAACTATCGTAGATACCGCACAGTGTCAGGACTTGTTATGTGAGTCAAAATGCAAGGACGACCACGGCTGTTCATTCGTGCAAGCGTACTGTGGGCATAGTATCATCAGCAGTGCGATGGCATGCTATTGCTATTGGGCCTATTGAGTGCTTGAGTGCGCACGTTACGATCTACTTGCGAACTTTTTCGTTGGCGCGTACCCCATAATAAGGTGAATGAAATGTCTTGTCACCTGAATTCTTGAGCCTATCTAGTAATATATGGTCTCTTCTCCTTCTCCTTGTTTTTTTTTTCTCCTTGTTCTTTTTTCTTCTTCTTTTTTGAAGAATAATAGAGCAGAAAAATAGAAAATCAAAAATGTTATACAAGCCCGCACTAGCCCATTGCTCAATAACACTTTCTTGTCGCTTCGGTACATGTACAAATGAAGGCGGGTCGACGGCGGACAAACGCGGTCCTAATGAAAGCATGCTTCTCGATCTAAGGGATTTGGATCCCCTGACATAGTGAAACTATGTTAGGGGTGATATAAGGGATCTGGACCGTCCAATTCAAAAATGGACAGCCCAAATTGATCAATCGAAAATTTTGAAATTCTCGTTAAAAAATTTTCCCCGTTTGAAAAAGCTGATGTGGATCAATCCGAGCCGTCCATTTGAATTGAACGGCCCAGATTGGATAATGTCATCTCCAACATTATATTAGGGGATCCATTTCCCATCCAAGACCTTCCCCCAAATAATCGTGAACTTGGCACGTCTTAACGGGTATACTACTTTGATAATTTACTCCAGTGTCAGAAGCAGAATACTTCGCAATGAATCTACGTGCATATAAAATGGCCATGGGAGGAACGAAAGAAGAGGCCAAAAAATGATCTCTAAAAGTGTCACAACCCGAATCCATCAAGAATGAGGGAGACATTTGTTAATCAAGGGATGTCATAATATGATATCAACACGGGATCTCCTTTAATAGTTGTGTGGTTTGGGAGAGAACCACGTTGAAGTTGGTGGGCTTGTAACGACCCAATCGGACAAGGGGGGAGTGATCATTGAGGTTAGAGGGCTCGAATAATTAACGGCTTATGGTATGCTTTTAAGATGACGAATGGAGCAGAAATAAATCAAACTATGCACTAAATAGGAGGAGAACGATTTTAGGATATGACATATGTGAAAACTCAAAATTAACTGACTGAAGTAGCTTTTGACATAATGGCAAGTTTTGCTCTGAAACTCTGTGATTAAGCTAATTCTGGCTAGCTATTAGGATGGATTATCTCTCGAGAAAGTGTATGCATATACGTTAAAGGACAAAATCGTGAAACTCAATATAGAACTTATCAAAGCGAATGATATCTGGATTGAGTGTACTTCAAAAGATCATTGGATCCAACCAATCGAGCGGCTGCGCTCTTCTAGAAATTTTCTTAGACTTGATACTTTTCTTAACCGAAGAGATGTCATACTTTTCTTAACCGAAGATATGTCTTATTCCCACCAACAGAACAGTCAACGCACGAGGGGCATGGAAAATCATTAGCTGCGCGAGCAACACGTGCGCTCAGTACATGTTATCCGTCCGATCGCGTGGATCCCATAGGACCCCACGCGTGATCCGCACGATACGACGGACGATGTGAATTGAGCCTCGCTGTAGCCAACAACTGCTTAGGAGGCAGGCCATTTCAAGTCTCAGCGATCACAAAGTCAAACGATTGAACGAGTCTTGGCACTCTTCCTGGCTTTTCCTTTGTCCAATGAGAGAGTCTTCCAACATGTCAGGATTGCAGTCCTTAACCTCGTATTGGCTTTGTCAACTTCGTCTCCCATGTCCAATTCATGGGCTTCGAAAGGGCAATTTCCCCACTCAAAGATTACCCAAAAAACAAAAGTGGGATAGCTGCTTGAAGAACTTGCTATTGAGCATGACTCGCTTATTTAAATTAACGCTCGTTAAAGAATTCCAGATGCGAGATTGTTCATGAGAGTTTGAGCGATAAATAGATCTGTCAAAATGGATCATAAATCCATTTCTTAACACATATATAATTGAATGAGTTGTTGCTTGTTATACGAGCTAGTTATGCTCGATAAATGGATCATAAATGAGTTTAAGCAAAATAAAGATATTAAATTGATCATAGATGGATTTACAACTTACTTAAACCCAGCTCATCACTGACTCTCTTTACATTTTCTCTCGTCATCACTCGATCTCGCGTTGGCTCATTATGCACTCTCGCCTCAGTTTGTAGAGTGAGTTTTCTTAAATTGAGTTAAATATGAAAGCATTTTAGAAATATATATCGGGTGTAGTATGTGTTGCGTACGAATCGGGGTGGTTATGAATAACAAGATTTGTATTGCATGAAAATAAGTAAAAACGAATTAAATGGGTCTGTTTGGATCAGGACACCATATAAACATGTGTCCGCTAAACGAAATCGTTAAGTGAACTAGTAAAAACCGGTTTTAATATGGCTAACCCTCGCTTACAAATCAAAGGAGAAGGCAAGTTGAAGTTCGTTTGGTGCTCGTTTCTTCGGGGAAACCACCGTTGAAGACGGCTTCGAATGTCAAAAAGACTGGTCGTTGGCCAAGTCAAATACACGTTTCATCAAGAAAAGTTACGGATGACCACTCCTTCTAGATCCCTTCTCCACGTCATTGCTTACCCATGATGAGGTGGACCCAACGTGCATGTTTGTTTTCTTTTTCCTTTTATTTTTTTTTCTAATTAATATGTATGCATGTCCTCTTGGTTCCCAATCTTAAAAGCCACCCTCTTTTCTCATCAGGATTTAATCGAGTGTTTGGTTGCTCGGATAAAACATATAACACGATAAAAATTATCGTATCCGGCATTTAGAGATACCTTTGGATTTGGATGATTAAGTTCGGATATTATCTAAGGTAACTTATTTCGATCCTAGGAATGCAATAAGTGCCTGAACAAAAATAAAAACTTTAAATAAATTCAAAAATGAGAAGAAGCCCTCATGCCCTAGGAGCCGCCGTCACTGGTGTCGCTCACCACCACCGCATGGCGATTGCACTCCTACGGCGACCTTGTCATGGTTGTTGCATAGCTCGGGGGATTATTGTAGCAATGGTCGCCTGAGATTTCAGCCTCACCCCCTTCTTGTGATCCCTTGGCCTATGTTTCGATTTTCTAGGGCGGTTGACCACCACCGCATTGATTATTGAGATCGTTGTGGCGGCAATCACATTTGACAAGTAACATGCCGCGAGGGTGGTCCTTAACAGGTTGCTTGAGCAATTGATCTGGATTGCTGTTTGACGATCTGCTGCAATGATTATTCGACTTTCAAGATTGGGGTACAAGATTCAAAGTTCAAGTTTCAATGTGTTTTAATGCATATTTTACTTCCGAGATCTTTATTGAGTTTTTTAGTTCCTAGGTCTTTAATATATGGGAAGTTCCCATGTTTTTAAATATTTAGATATTTCCTATGCATTAGTTTTTCTACAAATAGAGGTGTAATCTTATTTGTAAAGGAAAGACTTGAATATTGAGAATATAAGAGATTTTCCTTCGTCTGAGCAATTATGTGTCTTTTTTTTTTTTTAATGGATGGGAGGTGGCCCTTTATCCTTAGCTGATGGTTTTCCTATAGGCTTTGGTGGCAAGCTTCTCCCATGCCGAAATCCTTTATTTTTGGCGGGTGACTCGTAAGTCATGATGGTTAATTTCGTCAATCCCGATCTTTATCCTTAGCTGTTGGGGCATTCTTTAAGCCTTGATGATGATGGTAATCCATCCTTCACCAATCGGACATCACCCCATCATCACCCAAAACACATTCGCCCATCCCGCACCCGCATTAATTTGGTAACATATATTTTAGTGCTCAAAATACAGTCGTTTTGAAGATTTGAATGGAAAGTGACTTGTGCTAAGCAGACATGACAACCGGACCTTTTGTATAATTTGCAGTTTTCAAGAGGCTAGCATTTCTATAATCTACAACATGCATGGAACGTGAGGTGTTTGACATATTGATTGAACTATTTAATACGCAATTTTATTTCCATAACGTGCGGTGCCGTCCGCACATCCACATCAGATGGAACCCGCCACCCTGCTGTCACCCAAATTCCACACGCATCTCATTCTTTTGCTTCTTTTTTTTTTTTTTTTCCTCATTTTCCTTTTTCCTCCTTTTAGGTGGATGTGATTGAGGGCATTGATGCCATGACTAGCTCCAGCTATTTTTTTTTTTTTATCATGGGTTTCTGCACCGACGCCCTCCCACCATACCGTATAATCTTAATGATACGTTAAAATATATTTGTGTGTGTTAATTCGTGGGGACCCATATAAGGTATGTTTGCCCTTATTTCAATCCCATGTGATTTGGACTGTTCACTTGATAAAAATTTGCTCAACACGATCTGTCGATATCCGTCGAGATGATGACTGGATATTTAGGGCTCGGGAGGGGTAGGATCGGGCGATGTAGACTCTTGAGATCAAGAAACGTAAAAGTTAACCGCTCTTCGTGTTGTTTAGTTCTAACATGAATAACCTATCTTTGACAAGATAATAAGAGAGTCAAATTCAATGTAACGCTCGAAAAAGCCAACAGAGAACAACCCAATGCCACTTGACAAGAAGTAAAGATGGCCTTCCCGTTGCGATGGAAATTAGAGAAAAATATGCTCGCATTTCACTCACCACTTCGCATCACCAACTTCTAAAGCTCTCAAAATTTGCAATATTGCATCTTGGACTAAAATGCACGTTGCCCACAAAGCTCAAAGTGCCTATCATGAAAAAAAAAAAAATGAAAATCCTTGACGTTTGAATCATCAATGATGTTTAGATCACCCACTCGGACCTAGACTTTGTCTTACGCGTTTTGGGGTGTGGTTCATACTTCTCATTAATAGGAAAGTACGGATCCTGAGTCGTCATAAAACTTTTATAGTTGGAGCTCCATATTTTATTAATAGTTTGGACTCAGAGCTCATGAACAGTTACTACTATATGTTATTCCCTTCACTTATAATTGGATGATGTAACAGGGAGGTGCGAAATGCTAATTATAGCGGAACCCTATCCTCGAATATAATCCTAGTTTAAGGACAAATCATGATAAATCTTATGTCTCAATTTTTTATTTCCGCTTTTACGCTCTATTGTCGGTGTGTTTGTGCATCAAATCCTAACAACGTAGTCCACGAGACTTGCGGGGGATCTTTCCTAAAGCCGCCTACAGGGGCGGGACTTTCTCGTCCTGGAAAGAGCGAGAAAATAAGGAGGATAAAAACGGAGGTAAGGTGAGGTAAAATGCTCATCCTCTCCATAGGATCACAAGCACTCGGTGCCAACTTTATTTGAATGGTTGGAGACTTGCACAAGATTGGTAATTTAGGATATTCGCTCGTCCCGGAACCCAAAAGGGGAATCCGTAACCGCGCCCCGCGATCCCGTTCCAACGCGTTCACACCGCACGACCGTTAGAAAGACCGTTAGGAAGGCCGTTACTATCCATAGTAGGCCCCACTTCCCCCACTCCATGAAAAGAGAACTCCATAGGCGCAAGCCTTGTCATAAAAAGTGGAATTTCTTGAGAATAAAATTTTGCACCGACCACCGAGTCGACTTGAGTGCCCTCCCGACCGAAGAGAGGCACAATTAGGTGAAAATACAGAGCAGAATATACGCATATCTTGATCGGTCGTGCTTGATTTGATCACCTCAGATAATCATCTAAAATTTTTCCTAACGATGAAACAGTAGTAAAGTTTTGTATAAACGTATTCTACAAATATAATATGCAAAACAAGTCGCGGTTCAAATGCCCAACACGTGACGGCTGGTTAATTTTCAAAATACCGATCAACTTATCGAAGTTGCACAGACTAAAATCAAGATATATGATAAGCGAAGACAAAATGTTCGTGTCCGTAAAACATGTGCTTTTTTCTTAGATGAAGAGACTGTAATTTGAGATTGTTTATATGTTGATAGAAAACAAGATGATCGCTCAGGTTTCACATGCAAGATGATATCTCGAGTAAGTTAATTCAGGAGAGTCACACGACTAATCTCCTAAAAGAATCAAAGACTTCTTGTGATTGATTGTTGATTTATGGGATTCCCAACCAAACATTTAGAATCATGATTGTAGAGAGATGATAACTCAGCATCGCTCAAGATCCATCGATACCAAAGTAAGCGGGCGAGATCCGTCGTCATTCCATCGAGGGGTTAAAAAGTACACAGCACATTCACGAGACACATGCGCTTTTGAATCGAACTTGCGAAGCCGCCTTTGGAAATACGGGCTCGTGCCATCCCCTAACATGACTTGCGATTGATATGTAATTGACTTGATCGAGCAGAACGGAGTCGTGTCCAAATAGAACGGAGGCACGGACGCCCTTTCCCAGCCGCCTGACGGAGCTCCAACGCCAACGGCATTCTTTGCGCAGCTGGAGTCACCAATTCAACGTTCGCATCACAGAATATACGCATTTTTCCTCTTTTATTTTTTTTTTCCCTTTTTCTTTTTCCCGACCTTTTGCTTTTCAAACGCAAGAATTTTCTCCTTTTGTTGTGTTGCTTTTTCCGTTTCCCATTCTGTTCGACTCTTTAAAATGGCCGAGAGAGGAGAGAGAGAGCGGGAACAGGACGCAGAGTCTGGTCTCGCTTTTGCTCTGCGACCAAGTCCGAGCTTCTAGGGTTGTGCTCGCTCGCCCTTTCTCCCCTCGCGCTCGGCTCTCTTCCCTCTGCTTCGTCGTCCGAGATCTGCGCGTTTTTCTCTACGGAAGGAGGTTTCTTGATGAGTTTGACTGATACAGGTGCGTTTCGGTTTCAGTTTCGTCGGTTTCAGATCGCCATTTTTCTGTGCAATTTTTTTTTTTTTTGGGTATGGTTTGTTCCTGGTCTAGCTGTTTCGGTGTGGTTGAAGTTGCTCAGTTGCTCAATGTCTAGAAATGTCTCCTGATGGAGATCATACGAAGCTCAAAGAACCGGCGATTGCATTGCATGTGTCAGTTTGCTTTGTGTTGGATCGTGGTGATTTGCGCGTTTGTGTTGAGGATCTGGGTCGTCGAGGGGTCCGATTTGGTTTCTCTGCTTTTTTTTTTTGTCCTGAAGTAGTCGGCTCCAAAGGATTCTGTGACGGGAATTTGTTTGTTCTGTCTCCTTTGCATGAGCAAAATTGGTAGATCTATGTTCGTTTGACGTGAAGCTTTGGTTGATGGACGCACAAGCTTTCGAAATATACAGAAGGGAGGTGCTCGGTAGTGGGTGTACATTTGAAACTCTGATTTTTCTACAAGAGAGACTTTTCAGTAGAATTTCTTGTTTATCTGTTTCCTTCGGAGGCGAGTGCAAACTACAAGAACAGTTTGAAACCTGATGAGGCTGATATGCTTCAAGTGAGCTATTTTGAATTAGTGATAAACCTTCATTTCACAAATTTTGGAAAGGGCATGATAGCTATCATCACCTCTCGTTGGAGAACTGTTCTGGATTTGGCATCTGACGTTCCTTCAGATTGGGCCTCTAGCATCATGCCCTTTCCAAAATTTGTGAGGTGATGATAGCTATCACCGAAACATAAGCAAGTCAAGAATTTGGTTGACCAAGAGACTAGTCATTTCTGTGGTCGTCTTTGTCGGATGGGGATTTCTTGTTCTCTGTCTCGTGCCCCCTTCTGTACTTGCATAGATACTTAGTTAATGTTTATGGCACTGCTGCAATGCAACATATCCTTTGTTGGTAATTGACTTAGCATCTTTTTCACCCGGAAGTGAAAATCATGGTGATCTTTTAAAAAACTTCAAAATTCACCTTCTAAGTGAATATCCCTTTCTTTTTCTAATGTGCAAGTATGTTAACTGTTGTCCTGCATGTTAATTTGTTGGTGACATTATGGCTAAATGAATGTTCCGAGAAAAAATGCCTTAGTATGAACTTCAATATGGCACTAAACTTTGTCCATGTGCTGATGTGCTCGCGTGCTCATTGTCTTTTTCTCCCTTTTGCAACCAAGTTCCATTCAAAAAGCCATTAATGTTGTGTTTTACCTAATGTTACAGAAATGGCTCCTCCTATAGAGACCCCACAGAAAATTTATGAAAACAGTCATCCGTCCCATCCACCTCTTAATGAAAGGATTCTCTCATCAATGACTAGGAGGTCTGTTGCTGCGCATCCTTGGCATGACCTGGAGATAGGTACGCTATATCACTAATTTTCTTCAAATGTTAAATTGGTCAAGTGTTTTGCCTCTCATTTACAATGTTATGGTCTTTGATATGTAATTTTCTTTCATTACAGGACCTGGAGCTCCAACGGTCTTCAACTGTGTAAGTACATCATAGTGCTTTGCTTGAGGCCCTGAGTACTGATTGAATTTGTAGGTGTAGGTCTACCATGGTTGCATAGTTTCAACTTTAAAATAATATCACGGTTGGAATTTGAACTAGCTGAGTTGACCATTCTTTCTATCAAATTTGTCCTTTGACTATTTGGCCATGTTTGTTTTTCCATCTTTTTATTTCGAGATGTGCTCTTCAAGATCTTTTATTTGTTTTGACAATTAACTTATGATCATTTTCCAATTTTGGTTTTTTTCCCTATATTTTTCCAAGTGTTTTACTTGCTGACTTGGCTAGATACAAGCTTGTTTACTTCTAGAATAGCATGGAGTGCAAGCTACTTTTTTATTGATATTCTTTGGGTACCTTTCCTTTATCAACAAGATTGTAGAATTCTGGCATTTCCCTTTTACCAATTTCCTAGTCATCAAATGCTGACAGCATTTTAAGACGTAAACTTATATCATGTTTTTCTTTTCATCTTGTTTCATACTGGAAAATGACTCGTACAGGTGGTTGAAATTGGGAAAGGGAGCAAGGTCAAGTATGAACTTGACAAGAAAACTGGCCTGATCAAGGTAATTGATCATGACAACTTTTAGCTAAGCAGTAGAATTCATGATAGTTGCTTATTGGTGTAAATCATGCAGGTTGACCGTGTACTGTATTCTTCAGTTGTGTACCCCCACAACTATGGTTTCATTCCTCGAACTCTCTGCGAGGATAATGACCCTATGGATGTCTTGATCATCATGCAGGTAAATGTTGATGCAGAGTTCATCATAGTAGGATTTTGAGTCAAATGCCATGCATGATTGGAAGGACGCACAAAATCCCACAATTGATGTTATTGATAGCATTTGATAATCTTAAATACAAAATAGGAAATGGAGAGTCCATCTGTCTATGTTTGGTATATAAATTGGGCGAGGAGAGCTTGTAAGTAACGGATTTGAAATTACCCTAATATTGACTGTAATACTTGACTCAAGATATTTTCAAACCTGAGCAAATTTTTACCATTTGCATATATCTATTTTATGTACATTTAAAATTTACATGTTGAGCCCAAAGTGAGGTTTCGTCATTATTTAATTCTTGAATGACAGGTCAAGGTATGATTGATCATATTGGATACTTTTTGTCATACTGAGTACTATAATGAGACAAGTTTTAACTCCACAAACCGAGTTTGGTTGAGCTCAAGTCAACAGTTGACCTTCATGATCGAGTCAAATTTAAAAAGTAAATTCTGTTGATTTACTTGGCTTGATTTTTATTCTTCTGCACTTTTGCAACTGTATGGTTTCCTAAATTTTGATAGAATATTAGCATCTTGGACTATCTTTGTAAAAGAATATGTATTTGTACTGATGTAACATGGCTTTATCCTATAGGAACCTGTTCTTCCTGGATGCTTTCTTAGGGCTAGAGCTATTGGGCTCATGCCTATGATTGATCAGGTAAATATCTCTAGGCTGGGGTCTTTTTGTTTCTGATCCAGCAAGAAAGTTATTACTAACCTGATGATTCTTGGAATGCAGGGCGAGAAAGATGACAAAATAATTGCTGTTTGCGCTGATGATCCTGAATATCGACATTACAATGATATTAAGGACCTCCCACCCCATCGTTTGGCGGAAATTCGTCGTTTCTTTGAAGATTGTATCCTTTTGCAACTTTCTAACCAGTTTCAACGCACTTATCAATTTCCAGACAGTATTTTAGGTATTTGTTGTCAGAAACTTTCGTATTAATTGTGTAGTGAAAGGTATTCCTTAACACTAATTAGACAAGAAAAATGAGAACAAGGAAGTTGCAGTTAATGATTTCCTGCCTGCCTCTGCTGCCTATGATGCAATTCAGCACTCCATGTAAGTAAATCTTCTTTCTCAGACATTTTAAAGGAGGGTCACCTGCCACGTGCAGCGTAAAGTGTATCGTGGTCTCTCTCGTTTTGAAAGGGGCATATGAGGTCAGTAGATTGAATTGAGAGAGAATGAGTATGTCTTCTTTTAGAGTCTATAACTAAAAGTAGATTTATTTACAGAATATAGGATGATATTTTAAGTAAGATTACATGAAGTAACTATACATGTTAAGATGTCAATGATATATGTGATAGTTGGATGGAAATTTTACAAATTGATATACAAAAGCTTAAGTAGATACTTCCATTATCTGGATAGCCAATTTTCCGGAGGGGTTGCTTTTCCAAGTTTTGTAGGTTGTTGCGCACAACACATTGCGTAAATTGTGTATGTCAATGCTTCGTATGATGTATTTTATGTAACCTCTATTGCATATCCGCGCCAAAATCTTGTTCTTAAAATTATCTCTGATTCTACCTTGAAGGAACCTGTATGCAGACTACATTGTGGAGAGCTTGAGGAGGTAGATATCCCATTCCCGCATTGATGATGCTGATCTTCCAACGTGACCCGAATACACAGATAATGACGATATTAGTATAAATATCTATATTTTACTATAGGAAACTGGGTTTTTTGTTGTATGTGTGAGCACCGTTTCATGGTTCTGTTTATATATTTTCCTTATTAAAAGGTAAGCAAACGGCTTGGCTTCTATTTTCTATTTTATGGAACTTAGTATTACCAACTGTAAGTCGGTCCAATTCGTCTGTGATCTCAACCTAGTCCTCTTGATGTTCGGTTGATGCAATGGACTATGAAAAGAAGCATTCCATAATGTACATACGTTGGATACTGGCCTTCTTCTAGTACTCTAATGTAGGATATCAAGAGAGAGGCCCGTGAGCGTCCCCATAGAATGTCTAGTGTCAATCGCTGATCAGCTGGATCAGCTGCATTTACAAAAATAATGTTCGCTTTCCTATACTCTTCTTTATTTTATTTATTTTTTTACTCTTTACTTTGTTATTTTTGAAATCTAATTATAAAGATAGTCTTTTCACTTCGGCATAAAAGTGTACTTTAATTTCTTTCATATTGTGAAGTCAATATTGAAACGTACCATTCATGAGAAAATTTGCAATGAAAACCAATAAAAAAATTCGTTTCATTCTGTAAAAATCTAGGTATTTATTAAATCATGTTCAGGAAGAGATTAAAACGTTATAAAATTATTGTTCGATTATACAATTAATGCGAACTTTCATGATATGCAAATTAAATTCCAAGCGAAACACATTTTTCAATAAATAATCTGATGTGGGATTGACCTACTGCCTAAGAAATGTGTGACATAATAATTTTTGTTTCTCGCGTTCTAGTTAGATCAATTGCCACTGTTCATTTCTTCGAGAACCCCAAGATTTTAGTTGTCCATGGAGTTTATTCTTCTTCTTAGGCTCCGTTTGTTTTGCGAAAAAGGCTTTTCTGAAAAACATTTTTTTTCAATTTCTGACGTTTGGAGGGCGGAAAATATGTGGTAAAAAAAAAATATGTGATCAAAGAAAATATTTTCTGGTCAACATAAAATTTCCTTCTAAAAGTGAGGAAAATGATTTTCTTTTTTGAGAAGTAGAAATCATTTTCCTCGTATTTCATTGCTCATCTTTTTCACACTTCCTTTATTTATAATTATTTTTTTACTTTATTTTCATTATTTATTTATTTTGTAAAAAATCGAAAATCTTATATTTTAGATTTTAGATTTTCTTTTTTATTATTTTTTATTTTAGATTTGTTGATTTTTTTCCTTTTTCTTTTCCCCTTCTACCTCCTTCCTCCTTCCCCCAAACCGTTGCTCCACCATCGCTTCTTCTTCCTCCGGTCGTCGCTCTGTCCTCCTTCCTCCAGGCGTCCTAGGATGGCTAAGACTTGACCCAACAATCTTGGGCTAGCCCGAGGCTGGCGAGCCGTGAGCTCGCCAGATCCAAGTGACTTGGTGACTTGGCACTCGGCCATCACCGGCGAGCTTCGATCGCGGCCGAGGCTAGTGAGGCTCAGACAGCCGCTCCTTCTTCCTCTACCCACCGCTCCATCCTCCTTCCTCCGATCGCCCTATGATGGCCATGACTAGGCTCAGTGATCTCGGGCTCGCTCGAGGTCGGCAAGCCACGAGCTCACTAAATCCAGGCAAGCTTGAGGTGGGCCATGGTCGACGAGCTTGGGGCTCACCAGATCGGCGAGCTTTGAGCTCGGCCAAGGCTGGCAATCCACGAGCTCACCAAATCCAGGCGAGCTCGAGGTCGGCCATGGCTGATGAGCCCCGAGCTTTGAGCTTGGTCGAGGCCAGCCGAGCTCGAGGTTCGCCGGACCGAATCATGGCCATCGTAACATGATCGAAGGAAGGAGGACGGAGCGGCAGCCGGAGGAAGGAGTAGCATCAATTTGGAGGAAGGACAAAGAAAAAGGAGAAAAGATAAAAAAAAAAAAAAAAGATAAAAAAAATTAAAAAGAAAGAGAGATAAAATTAAAAATTAAAAATTTGAATTAAAAAAATAGAAAAATTGAAGAATTATTAATAGGAGTTCATGGAGGAATTTGATTTTCCAAACCAAGTGACAAAATATTTTCCGAGTCTTTTTCATAGTTTAGCAAAACGTCAGAAAATATTATCATTTTTCTGGAAAATAACTTTTCAGAAAATATTTTTTTGAAAGTGTCGCATTTTTCGCGAAATAAACTTAGCCCTAGGGTGTGTTTATTTGAGTGAAAATACTTTTAGAAATTAATTTTTTGGAATTTTATCTAGTTGGTTCATTGAAAATGACCGTTAATTGAAAACACTTTCGATTGATGGAAAGAAGTAAGAGTATATAGATGGCTCTCCTTCTGCTGACGTGAAGTCACTCTCTCATTGGGGTTTCGCGTCTCGTCACAGAAAATGCTAAATCGACCCTAAAAAAAAAAGAAAAATGCTAAAGAGCTCAGCCCGCGAGTCCTGATGGCTGTGCGTAGTAAGGAGAGCTGGGACTCCCAACTCCACCCAACTCGAAACGGGCTGGCGGGCGGTACTTGCAGCAGCCGGCCTATCATATATACACAAACCAGAAATCATTATAAAAAAATGAAGACATACTCACCGAGCAGTATGTTTGTTTTTTTTTAAAAATTAAACCATGGGTTTCATTGTGGTTTTGGGTGGTTAAAAGATTGAAGGCAGTATTAACCGAGGCGGTATGTTCCTAATTCCTCGTTAGTCTGTTTCATTTTTGTTTTTCATATAGCAGAAATCATAGAAAAGTAACACTGCCGGTTCCTAGTACGACCTTGGCATCGGTCCGACAGAAAATGAATGACTTCGCCGATTGACATGACGAATGACCTCAACCTGGTTGGTCCGGTTCTAGAGTGGACATTGATTCCTAGTTTGAACCGATGATGTCCAGTCCGATTTCCAATTCCAGGATGAAAATTGACCCACCTTAAAACAAATCACCCATAGTAATGTGATTCGAGCAAAGACTCGGGCCACATGTGTCCTAGACTGAGGCTAGCTTCACAGAGCAGCGAAACCCTCATGCTCTTAGCAATGGTGGATAATGGGCCGATGCCACTCAAGCTGCCCTGGTCCAATGGGCTGAGAACGACTACCACTATTTTTCTTTTGGAAAATTGTCACAAAAGTCCCAAACTTATCGCACTTAAGCCAATTCAGTCTTAAGATTTTGTATTTGTGCCAATGCAGTCCTAAACCTTTTTTTTTTTGTGCTAATTCAATTCTAAACCTTTTGCATTTATATCAATTCAGTTCATCCAACTAACTTTGATCGACTAGCAGTGACATGGATGTTGGCCGACATTAATGTAGATGCTAGCACTAGCATGGACATTTCTATTAATATTTTACATTTTTTCAAATTATTTTTTTTTTTGTCTCTTCCTTTCTTCTTCCTCTAGCATGCAAGGCGTTGGTGGCGACTGGCCAAAGGCTAGGCCGTTAGCGGTCTTGTCAGCGATGAGCGGGCCAGCCATTGTGAAGGTGGCCTTGCCCAAATCTAGCCCGAGTGAGTTGGGCTAGCCATGGCGACCTTGCTACAGACAGCGAATCATACCTTGCCTAGGTGAGCCATGGTGGCCTCGCCATGGATGGTGAGCCAGATCTAGGTAGTAACCAACCAACGAAGGCAGCAGAAGATGAAAACTTGCAAAAATTAGGGGAAAATATGGGAGAGGTCACTTGCGGATGAGCCTTGCTCGATATCGAGGACGAATGAAGCGATGATCTCAAATCTTTGCGGACCCATCCTTGTTCTTCTCCTTGGCGAAGTTGCCATAGTCGGTTTGACCTCGCCCAAGCCAGATTTGGGTGAGGTCAAGACTCGCTATGGCTAGCCTCACCCAGCAGCCCGTGAGATTGACCTCGCCGGCCTAGCATTTGACTGGTCACCGATGCTGCTACAGGAAGAAGAAAGGAGGAGAAAAAAAAAAGAAAATTAAAAAAAAGTTATTTTAAAAAATTAATAAAAAATTATCCACATAAGTGTTGGCCGGTATTCACCTTATTGCCAGCCGGTCAAAGTTGGCCAAATAGATTGAATTGGCATAAATGCAAAAGGTTTAGAATTGAATTGACACAAAAAAAAAGGTTTAGAACTGAATTAGAATAATATAAAAGGTTTCGGACTGAATTGAAAAAAATTAAAAATATAGGACCAAATTGGCAAAAATGTAATAGGTTTAGCACTTTTTTTTTTTTTTGACAATTTTCCCTTTTTCTTTTCAGAGTTGTTTTCTGAATCTTTTTCTTAAATCCTACTATTCTGTAAGTAGGAGATGAACAACTAGATTTGGCATCTCGAATTGTGAACTATGTTGCTCTTGAATTTTTTGATTAATTGTCTTTTGACATCTCAAATTCCAAACAAATTGGGTCCTGGATTTTTTAAATTGATTGTCTCATAAATCTAGCTCTCTGTTCAACAAAATCTGACATGTTCTCCCCAAAATCCTGAACGCCCTCATGAAGGTCCAAAAACTGCTAAACGAATGAATTTATGCGAAAAAGGAGTTATGTGAGCTAAGGCTATTGGATCGTTCAATTGACCGATTGATTAGCTGAAATTATAACTCGTTTTCAAACGTCCATGTTCACCATTATTGGAAAGGAGTAATGACTATTCATAACTCCAGTAAGGTAATTAAAAATCATTCGTTAAAAACAGGGTACAAATTAGAATGAGTATGGACGTCAGTTATGGACTGAAAAGAATTATGGGCATAAAACGTGTTAGAATATGTCTTAAGTTTGAGGTCGAAGCAAAAATCTAAATTTTTAAATTTTGAAAGTTGAATATTTGTGGACGTCTGCCATGGAAATTTAGATTTTCCGTTCGGGTGCGAAGTGATATTTGGACTTCGACGGTGCAAAGAAGACTTCGAGGAGAAAGGAAAGTAGATATTTGGACTTCAAGGTAAAAGCAGTGTTGGAGTCGCCCATGTGTTTAACATGAATATTCTGTCGTGGGGTTTCCTTGGTCGGTGTGCTTTGGTTGGCCATAAAAGATATATTCTATTTGTTGGAACCGTAGTGCACGTTTTTTGAAGCCCCGGTTTATGTGAGTGCTTGATCCAATTGGAGTTCTGCCCCGGTGGAATTTCAAAATTGTTCAAGATGTAAAATTTTGAGATTACTCCAATGTCATCTTTAATCCCTTGAGTATGGTTTTAATCTCCATTGGATCGTTTGTTTGATAGTGAAATTCGTTACCGCTCTTCCCATGGACAGAGGTCTCTATGACGAACCACGTACATCTGATATCTGTTTTTTTTTTGTCTATTTATTATTCGATTGCTTATTCCGCGCAACAATTGGTATCAGCGCCGAGCTTGGTTAGAGTTGAAGCGAATCGATGGCGATAGAAGAAGGTAAAGTGAAAATCGACAGATTTGAGGAGAGAGACTTTGATTTTTGGAAGATGTAGATTGAGAATTATTTATATCAGATGAAGCTGCACTTACCATTGTCTAGGGAGAAGCCAGAGACAATGACGTAAATTGATTGGGAATTGCTGAATAGACAAGCGATGGGTACTATTCGATTACATTGGCTCGTAACGTCGCGTTTAATATCATCGAAGAGAAAATCACCATGGGTTTGATGAAAGCACTATCAAATATATACGAGAAGCCCTCTACGATCAACAAGATCTATTTGGTGCGATGTCTGTTTAATTTGAAAATGGGTGAAAGTGCGTCAGTTGCTAATCATATCAATGAATTCAAATGATCGTTAGTTAGTTGAGTTTAGTTGATATCTACTTTGAAGATGAAGTATGTGCTTTGATTATATTATCCTCATTGCCTGATAGTTGGAACACTACTATTGCTACTGCTAGTAATTCTTCTGGATCGATAAGTTTAACTTTTGATAGGATTCGAAATTTAATTCTGAGTGAGAGAATTTGACAAATTTATGTCTATTGTTTTAGTATGTTAAAATAGAGGAAGAACATATGCTCGTGTTAGTAAAAGTAGTATGAATTCGAATAGATGTAGTCAATTTAGGACTGATGCTACTGTATATTAGAATTGTGGCAAGAGGTGGCATCTCAGAAGGGATTACTTAAAGCTGAAGATTAAGAAGGTAAGGGAATTAGAGTTGAGTCTACTGATGAGTTGCAACTGTAGCTAATGGTAATTCGGATAATATTGATTTTGTCTTGTCTGTCATTGATAATTCATCATTTGACGAATGGATTATGGATTTTGATTGTTCATTTCATGCTACATCAAATAGGAACTGGTTTATTACTTATCAGTGCACGGATAGTAGTAAAGTGCAGTTGGGGAACAATGCTGAATGCAATGTTGTAGGTGCTGGCAATGTTAGAATCAGAATGCATGACGGTATGGTGAAGACATTAACTGGAGCAAGGCATGTTCCAGAATTGAAGAAAAATCTGATTTCTTTGAGTGCCCTAGATTCAGCTGGGTATTGGTATTTTTCAGAATGTGAAATTTTAAAGGTTATTCGTGGTGCCTTGGTGATAATGAAAGAAATCAAGCACAATGGCCTATATGAGCTTCAAGGTGAGATAGTGACAGAATTCATTGCAAATACTTCAGATGCATTTGTTCGAGAGTATGAATTATGGCATTTGCGTTGGGGCATATTAGCAAGAGAAGCCTGAAGTTTCTAAGTCAAAGAAATTTATTATGTGGTTATACTACTAATGAATTGAATATATGCATGTGCTGTGATTTAGCTCAATAGCGAAAAATGCAATTTAGTGCGACTATCAAAGAAACCATGGAAATAGCATAATTATTTCACTTGGATATTCGCAAGTTGTCATGATTTCCTTCGAGAAAGAGTGTTAGATTTGTGTTAACAGTTGTTGATGACTATTTAAGGAGGATTGGGTGTTTGTGCTTAGGCATAAGCTTGATGCTATTGTCAAGATTAAACAATTGAAAGCTTTGATTGAAAAAGAGATTAGTAAAACGATTAAGCATGTGAGGATTGACAACAACATGGAGTCTTGCTCGAAGTTGTTAAATAAATTCTACATGAATGAAGGCATAGTGAGATATCGTACCAATGCCAATATACCACAACATGTTGCAGAATTGATGAGTAGAATATTACTAGAGACGGTCGATAAAATGCTCTCCAGTGCAATATGACTAGAAGATTCCAGCAATGCGCTTAGTATGGCGAGCTATCTAGTAAATAGATCCATATCAACTACAATTAGATGGTGGACACCTAAAAAATTGTGGTCAGGTAATTTGTGATTATTCTGTTCTTAGAATATTTGGTTGCCCATGTTATGTTTGAGTTAGTGATGGTAAGTTCAATTGAAGGGCAAGAAAGTGCATATTCCTAGACTATACACAAGGTGAGCGGGGTTATCGATTGTGGTACACGGAATTAATTCACTTGTTATCAGTAAAGAAGTTACATTTGACGAGTCTTCAATACTTCTAGTTATGAGTGATTATAGAAGTGTCTATACGGATCTGAACGATGTTCTATCTTAAGGTGGAGTTGCAACCAAAACTCTTGAAGTAGTAGGTACTAGCATAGTAATCGACACAAATGACGCTTCTAGCGAGGTGGAGCCTATAGAGTCAATAGTTGCTGTAACTGCTGATATGACAAGGTAATATCTAGTCTCCTAATATATATGAATGCAAGAATGATTTTGTTTTATTTGTGATTAAAGAGTTTGTGTTAGAAATCCCTTGTGGAGCAGTTAAAGGTACATGTGTAGTTGGTGTTCTGATGAGGTCCACATTTACGGCGAAGTTTAAGTGCGGCTTGGACTTGTGAGACATTTGTGGAGGTTGAGTCCATTGAGACTGTGGGAGAGTAGCGATGGTATTCGAATTCTAGCGAAGCGATTGTGACTTGGTTAAACTATGAGCAAGGTTGAGATTGTTAGAATATGTCTGGAGTTTGAATTCGAAGTAAAAATCTAAATTGCTAAATTTTGAAAGTTGAATGTTTGTGGACATATACCTTTGTTCAGGTGCAAAGTGATATCGGACTTTGATCGTGCAAAGAAGACTTCAAGGAAAAAGGAAAGTAGATATTTGGACTTCAAGGGAAAGCAGTGTTGGAGTCGCTCATGGGTTTAATAGAATATTCTGTTTTAGGGTTTCCTTGGTTGGTGTGCTTTGGTAGGCCATAAAAGATTATATTTTATTTCTTCGAACCGTAGCACACGTTATGAAGCACCGGTTTCTGTGAGTGCTTGGCTTAATTATAGCTGCAAAGAGTGCTTGACCATTGGAGTTTTGTCTCGGTGGAATTTTCATCCGAGGGAATTGTTCGCAAGTGTTTCATGCCGATAAATCTTGTTGTTAGATTTGTTAATTCCATGTTAGATTGAGAGATTATTTCGCGAGAAATTATGGGGCTAAACACTTGGGGTTATTGATGTTTGAGTTGGAAACACAAAATATTTGAGTTATTCAAGTGAAATTTGTAATATGTAATAGTCGTTGGATCGCTTTATTCTATAGTAGAATTCATTGCTGCTTTTCACGTAGATGTAGGTCTCTACGATCGACCGTATATTTGATGTCTAATTTAGTTTCTTGTTCTATCATTTATTGTTCGATCGCTTGTTCGCCCAAAAAAACGTATTATCTATAGATATCGTAAAGCAATCATGATAAGAAATGACTTATCAAATCATCAAAATAAATGACATATTGTAGAGGTGGCGAAATGGGTCTAAAACCTATATCTAATTCATATATTAATAGTGTGGGTCACAAATGTGCGGCATTTAAATAAGAAGCTTATGTGAGTCATAAATGGGTTACTTAACAATTTAATGAGTCTTAAATGGATTTTAAATGAGTCATAGATGGTTATAACTACATCTTAAGTGAGTCATAAACAAGTTTCTAATTTTTATTATTTTTTTTTATAAATTTTCTTCTTCTTTTTTTCCTTCTATGAAATTCAGTGAGGTTGCTGGTTCTCACCCGCAGATGGTCGTTGTTAGCCTGTTCAATGTCACGGATCACCCGTTGTTGGCCATTAATCGTCTCCGGTAGGGTCCCCAATGAAGAAGAAAAAAGGAAAAAGAAAAAAGAAAAAAAGAAAATTAAATTACTTAAAAATATAAAAAATAATTTTTTAAAAAAATTAGAAAAATATTTGTAGATTGTATTGCATGGAAGGGTTTTACCAATATAATTTCCTTAAAAACATAAAAAAAAACAGGCTTTTCAAGATTGGTAAATATAGAAAGTTTGGCAATATCGATTGGGTCGGGTCGGGTATGTGTGGGTAT